>SJYC01001325.1:0-33108 GCA_006408675.1 Madoqua kirkii | reverse complement strand
TATTAAAAGATTTAATCATTGATTTTCTTCTTGTCACAATATGAGAGATTTTACTGAAAAAAATTTTAAAATGTTTACTAATACTTAAAAGTAAGTTCTAAATTAAAAACATAGCCCACTTGAAAATCAATATAAATATTCAGTTCAAAGTTATCCCTGTGTTTAATAATTCTGGAGAACAAGAATTAAAGATTAACATAAAACAGCAACATTGTCTGATGTACCTCATTGGTAGGCAGTAGACCAAAAAATTCTGAAAGGAGAGTTCAATTTAAAATTTTAACAGTTAAAAAAAAGAAAAAGGAAATGCTAACACTGGGACTCACATTGAATTTCTCTCTATTCTATGGTAACTCAAAGCAAATGAGTGGATATTAAGAAGAAGGATTTCTGTTCCGAAAAGTAAGCAATAAGGCAACATTCAGAAATGTTAACAAAAGAGAGGAATCTGGATGGCTCATGTTGTTAACTCGCTGCTGCTGCTGCTAAGTCACTTCAGTCATGCCTGACTCTGTGCGACCCCATAGACGGTAGCCCAGCGGGCTCCCCCATCCATGGGATTCTCCAGGCAAGAACACTGGAGTGCGTTGCCATTGCCTTTTCCATGTTAACTCATTGCCATCCCCTTATTCCACTTATGAAAACAACTAATAATCTATTACGCTGATAATAGTTTTCGAACAACTGCCTTTCTGTGTTTTCAACCTGATATTTAATCCTTGAGTATGCAATGTTTCAAAATAGACATGCAGATTAGAACTCACTCACCTGTCAAATGTGCAGAAAATAGCCTCTCTGCTGAGTTGGAAAAAGATGAATTGTCCCACAGAGCTATAACAAGCTCTCCCGATTTCTCTTCAATGTTTTGAATCTAGATGCCTGATCACAGCTGTTTGCAGTCTACTTCCCTGCTTTTATTTTACCAAAGCTTCCTCTGAATGGAATACTGCCTTTAAAGGTGACCACTTGACCAGTGATACCTACTGACCTCTGCTGTGTGTGTGTGTTTGTGCATGTGTACATGTGTACCAGGCTTGGGAACACAAAGAGAAGCCCATTTCTTTCGGACTCACTAAACTATTGGGCTGCCCTGGCAGCTCAGTGGTAAAGAATCTGCTTGTAATGCAGTAGATATGGAGATGTGGGTTTGATCTCTGGGTCAGAAAGATCCCCTGGAGGAGGGCATGGCAACCCACTCCAGTAATCTTGCCCAGAAAATCCCACCAGGGTCGCAACAGGATCAGACACAACCTAGTGACTAGACAACAACAACAACAACAGAATTCAATGTCACAATTGAGTTAATAATTTTAGACTCAGAAGTAGAGGTAAAGTGAGGGTCTAAAATGATTAACATGGGAATTCCCTGGCGGTCCAGGGTTAGGACTCACAACTGCTGCAGACTGAATTCAATTCCACAAGCCATGCTGCATTGGCCCACACATAAATAAATAAAATGGGTAACACTGACTCCTTGCCTCACTTTCAAATGAGAAGCCACTCATTTCAGACAAGTCCTATATTATGAAAGGGGCAATCTATGAATGCTATAATTAGATTACTAATGGACAAAACTTCTGAAACAGTCTAAGAGATAACAGAATTACTCTTGCTAAAACTGCTTACCCAGAAAGCTAAGGCAAGAAAACGTGAAAGGAAGCAAATTAGCTAAGATTCAAATTAAGAAAATTTGAGAAACTTACATTCATTGGATGTTCCCATTGTCTTTCAGAATAAAAATGGAAATCCCTTGATATGAACTACAGGAATCTTCTTGATCTGACTCCATAACAACCTTCCATACTCATTTATCCTATCAACCTTTACAGCAGGAGTCAGAAAACTTGTTCTGCAAATGCCAGGTAGTAAGTATTTTAGGCTCTGTAGACCGTATTTTCTTCATATGCAACTACTCAGCTCTGCTGTTAAAGCCTAAGTGCAGTCTTAAGCAATGCACTGAAAATAAGAATATGGCTGTGTTTTAATAAAACTCTATTTATGGGCACTAAAATGTGAATTTCATATAATTTTCATATGTCACAGAGTATAGTTGTTCATCTTAAATATTTTTTAACAATTCAAAAATATAAACACAGAGGAATGATGGGGCTTCCCGAGTAGCTCAGTCAGTAAAGTATCTGCCTGCAATGCGGGAGACCTGGGTTCAATGCCTGGGTCAGGAAGTTCTCCTAGAAAAGGAAAGGGCAACCCACTCCAGTATTCTTGCCTGGCGAATGCCACGGATAGAGGAGCCAGGCAGGCTACAGTTCACGGGACTGCAAGAGTCGAACACGGCTTAGCTTTATCTTTCTTTCCATACAAAACACAGTTTGCCCATCTTTACACCTTTTCAGCCTCCAGCTCCCTAAGTCTATAGTCTATGAGGCTATAGATTAAAATACTTTGAGGACTCCACACAACCTATGGTCTTTTGGGCATCAAAGGCATTGTACTTGTTCCTTTCCTTGCAATACTCTCACCACATCCTTCTTTTTAACAAACTAATTTCTGCTTACCTGACACTTCTCACTTTCTCTGAGAGGTCTTCTTGAGTCCCTAATGTCTGAGCTTCACTCCCTCTTCCAAATGCCCTGTGACACAATAGAGCTTTACATCACAGGACTAGTGACACTGTGCTTAGTTTTAGACCCAGTACAAGCTGGTCTGAATTGCTATCCAGTATATCTCCTGTGCCAAGGCACTAAGTTGCTGCTCAGTAAGTGCTGATTGACTAAATGACTGAAGGGCTTCCCAGGTGGCACAGTGGTAAAGAATCCACTTTCCAATGCAGGAGATGTGGGTTCAGTCCCTGGGTCTGGAAGACCCCTGGAGAAGGAAATAGCAACTCACTCAAGTGTTCTTGCCTGGGAAATCCCATGGACAAAGGAGTCAGGTATGGTACAGTCTATAGTGTTGCAAAGAGTAAGACACAGCTGAGAGACTAAATAACAAATGACTGAGAGACTAAACAACAACAAATGACTGAAGGAGGGATCTGAAGAACATTAGGATGGCGAGTTGACCTGGGTTAGAGAAGTCAGTGGGGTTGGAGGGCTTTCTGAACAGACAAGTTTGGATTAATAAATAGCTATTTGGATGCAGCAGTATGGCACAGCGATTAAGCGAATAGGTCCTGACACCAAACCTGCTTGAGCTCTGTGTGACTCGGGACAAGTGGCCACTATTCTCCAAGACAATATTCTCATCTTGGAGATGCAAATGGCACGATTTCACAAGAACATAATGTGCTCATGCTAGTGGAACTTACTGCTTAAAACACAATGAGCTATCAACTAAAATATAGCAATCATTAGGACTGATAGGCAGAAAGAAATCTAACCTTATGGATTCTATGGACTGAAAGTGAGAACCTGTATTTTATTTTTCATCAAGAACTTTAATGACTTGCTGACCTCCAAAAAACTGTCTAGCACAATCAATCTGATTTGACAAACTGAAACAAAGATTAGAAAACAAATTTATCTTCAGAGCTCGAGTCTATAGATACACAAAACATCTACAATTATATGTATGTTGGTTTTGTTCAGTCGCTATGTCATATCTACTCTTTGCAACCCCATGGACTGTAGCACGCTAAACTCCTCTGTCTTCACTGTCTCCTAGAGTGTGCTCAAATTCACATCCATTGAGTCGGTGATGCTCTCTAATCATCTCATCCTCTATCACCCTCTTCTCCTTTTGCCCTCAATCTTCCCCAGCATCAGGGTCTTTCCCAATGAGTCGGCTCTTTTCACCAGGTGGCCAAAGTAATGGAGCTTCCGCTTAAGCATCAGTCCTTCCAATGAATATTCAAGGTTGATTTCCTTTCAGATTGACTGGTTTGATCACCTTGCTGTCCAAGGGACTCTCAAAAGTCTTTTTTCAGCACCACAATTTGAAAGCATTAATTATTTGGTGCTCAGCCTTCTTTATGGTGCAACTCTCGTATCTGTACATGATCTTTGGAAAAACCATTGTTTTGACTATATATATATATTATATATATATAAGATAGTTATGTATGCATATATACATATATATAGATATGTACACACACACACACATATATATATGTGTACATGTATAGATAAAGATATATAGATATGGAGACAGAGTGAGGTTTGTCACATGACACCAATACATTATAAACTGGATGACTGAAGGTGCAGGACTGATGACTTGAGTTGGACAGCCTTGCCAATGACAGATGAGGAGGAGGACTGCCTTCTCCCTATCACAGCCTAACCCTCCCTCTACCACCTCTGTTCCCCCAATTCCCTAGGAGGTGGCAGTAGACAAAGGGAATGACAAACACAGGGAGCTGCGGATGGAAGGTAATCTTAATATGTTACCATGATGTTTCACAGCCCTTGCCATCTTTTATTCATTTTTGTAAAATCTCAATCCCTTTACCCTTATTTTCCATTCAAAGGAGGGCATACAGCAAGATTGTCCACAGGCCCCTTACTTGTAGCAGTTCAGGTAAAGCCCCCATTGTGGTAATGTGCAGGAAGAGACTGGAGACAGCTGTCTCTCTACAGACTGCTGACAGCTGCTCCCCTGGCAGCCCCACTGTCTTATAAGCCCCATCCCTCTCTCCCTCTTGGGCTATGTTTGTGGCTGAACAGAATGTATCAGCATCAGAAGTGTCATGAAGTTATATCTTACTACTCCTGTAGGCCATAGGGAATACAAATTATAATTCTTACTGTGACAATTTCAAAATTTCTATGATAAGTAAAATACTACTTATAACACTATGATAATTACTGCACGATGTTTCATGTATAACCAGATACACTGAAATCCATGCTATAGCTATACTCCTTACACTCCAAACAGACATAATTTGTGATCACTGAATACATTTGAATAAAAAGGAACTTTGCAAAGTTGGCTCAGTATGAAAATATCACTAGGAAATTCCTAGGCCTGGCAGGTGGAAAGAATTATTTTTCACTGAAGGAAGTAACTGCTTTTTTTTTTTTTTTGAATGATGATTCCTATGGAGGAGGTATAACTTAAAAAACAAAAAAAATTATGTATGTGTTTTAACTGTGTTGACTTCATTATCCCCATGGTTGGTTGTTGCTGTAGTTCAGTTACCATGTCATGTCCAACTTTTTGCAACCCCATGGATACAGTAAGCCAGGCTTCCCTGTCCCTCACCATCTCCCGGGGTTTGCTCAAACTCATGTGCATTGAGTTGGTTATGCCATCTATCTGATCATCTGCTGTCTCCCTCTTCTCCTGCCCTCAGTCTTTCCCAGCACCATGGTACTGGCCTTTTAAACTATGTGCTTCTGAGTCTTTCAATTTATAAATCTGTTATCTTAATAAGCAATTGTAAAAATGAAAAAAATAAGTAAAAATACTAGTATGATAGCAGTCTGAATTATTGTATAGATTTTTCTGTATACAGATGTTTATTCTTGATGAACCATATATTTCAATATAATATTGTTTACAACTATAAGCTAACATTTATTGAGCCACTACTATTTGTCTTTTTAATCCATTCTCTTATCCAGGGGATCTTCCCAACATAGGGATCAAACCCAGGTCTCTTGCATTGCAGGCTGATTCTTTACCATCTGAGCCACCAGGGAAACCCATCTACCTACCTACCATTTTATTTCTTAAAATAAAAACAATAACATATGTGCTTTTATTATTCTCATCCACAAATGAGGCAACAGGAACAGAAAAGTAAAGTAACTAACCCAAGGTCATAGACAAGGAAACAGCAAATCTCATTAATCCTCAAGTATACCAAGTATATCAAGTTTCTGGCTAAAATTTACTAACTTTATTCATCGTTTATTATGATTTTAATCAGAAAAATGTATAAGTGTTACCTTGTCACTATGTCCTCAGGCATATTTTAAAGATGGTTTTTGTGGATTTTTAGGATAACAGTATATTAATTTCTTAGTATACTTCATATGCTAGCATATATAATTAGGGATTCCCAGTGGCTCATTTGTAAAGAATCAACCTGCCAATGCAGCAGACATGGATTCGATCCAGGGGTCAGGAATATCTCTTGGAGAAGGAAATGGTAACCCACTCCAGTATTCTTGCCTGGGAAATCCCATGAACAGAGAGGAGCCTGGGGGACTACAGTTCGTGGGGTCACAAAGAGTTGGACATGACTTAGTGACTAAACAATAACAGCAATATACAGCTAACAATATATTTTTCAGCAGAAATTTTATTTAAGGTAAAGAGACAAACTATAGTCAAATGAGTGCAGAAAATATATTTGTTCACTTAAAATTCTATCCATTACTCAATTTATTCACACAGGAAGATTAAATAGAATTCAATATTTTCTACCAATTTTTGATAAATTTTCACAAATGTGCACTCAAAAATCTGATAGTCTACTGGAAAATTGCCCTTTACACAGTATTGCTGAGAAAAACATCCTCAGGGAAATCTTTTTAGCCAGTATGCACACATGCAAACACATGTATACAAATCTCCTTTAGTATCTTGCTCTTTGCTTCTTGTTTCCTACCTCATTCCCAAAGAACCATGTGCTTTGCAAACTATAAAACAACCCCTATTAATATACTGGGAGTGAATACTCAAGTATCACTCTTCCCAAAAGGGGTAAATTGAGTTTGACCCATGAAATGGACACCATCTCTGTACCAAACAATTATATTTCATTTACGATAATTTAAAAATTCTCTTTTACCCAATGGAAGTACTAGATCTTGCAGTTAAAACTTCATGTTGCTATTTAAGATTTCAAACAGAAATGAAACTCCAAATGGTAACACACAATGTAATTACTGAAGTAACTTTTCTTTTTTGCATCTTATTTATCACTATACTTCTGATTTACTGTTTAAATGTAAGAATATAAATACCATAGATTCTAAAGACATGAGCTACATCCTAAGAGAACTTGAATAATTCCAAACTGATATGAACTCAAGAATTATTCTTGAATTGAACACAGAGCCTACAGACCAAGTGTAGTTGGGAGTTATCCAAATTAGCTCCTATATGATGTGAGCATGTTCAGTTGCTCAGCCATGTCTCACTCTTTGCAACCCCATAGACTGTAGTCTGCCAGGCTCCCCTGTCCATGAGATTGCCCAGGCCAGCATACTGGAGTAGGTTGCCATTTCCTACTCCAGGGTCCTATATGATACATTATGCCTAAAATATAAAAAAAACTAATGAAAGTTAACATACATATTATTGTAACTCAACAACAATCACAGAATCTTTTTAGAACTTCCACACACACACACAAAAAACTCTTGAGAATGAATATATTAGTATTGTTGAGAGTTGATATAACATGGTAATAATAAAAAGTCAACTTACTTTGTAAGCTTTTATCATTAAAAAAAATTCTAGATTATATTCCCTTCTTGCTGGTCCCTAGGGTATTCTAACCACCATCCTCTTGATGCACCACTGAATGAAGAGAAAATCTGTTTGGTGAGTTTCAACTGAAATACCATGTGAAAGTGATTTGTAACTTGCAAATTAGTACACCAAAGCAAGGTGTGAATTTGTTTTAAGAAGCATTCTCTGGAAGATTGAAGGGCTTGTTCACAAAGGAATGACTATTCACAAAATTTCAGATGATTTCAAGGAGAAGGAGATGTGGGTACACACAGTCTAGCACTCTTGTGTTTGCCTGATTGTTTCAGTCATATCAGACTCATTGCAACCTTACGGACTGTAGCCTGCCAGGCTCCTCTGTCCATCGAATTCTCTAGGCAAGAATACTGGAGTGGGTTGCCATTCTCTCCTCCAGGGGATCTTTCTGACCCAGGGATCGAACTCGTGTCTCCTGTGGCTCCTGTACTGCAGACAAATTCTTTACCACTGAACCACTGGGGAAACCCCTACCACTCTTATCTCTATGTAAAAAAAAAAAAAATCCATAAAATCAGGCAAGAAAGTCTTCAATGTGATCAAACACAAACTACAGGAAAATTGTCCTATTTCTTGGCAACAGTTTTGAAAGGCAACTCAAAGATGTAATTTCTAGTTACATATGCTATATATCCAGGAAAATGCAAGAAACTGAACTTGATTGGTTGTGTTGACAGTGTGTCAGAACTGCAGGCAGTTTCTAGAAGAAAACGTGGGAGTAAATACACAAGAAATGGAGACACATCACTGATTCTGTTTTAAATGCATGGAAGTTTACAGTAGTAGTGATTGACTTTAGACTCTAGTTCTACAAAGTTTGTCAGGAGGGGAATTGCATAACTGTGGGGAAACTATTTTCACACTCCAATTAGACTAACATCTTGGTGAGTCTAGATTTTTAAAATTAGGTTTCAGACAAAACTCGCCAAATTCTATTTAAATTGTTAAGACTTATATTGATGTATACCCTCTACTCTAAAACTGGGACTACTAATTAACCAACTGGCTATGTGACCTTGGGCAAACCGGTTCATCTCCAGCCCTCGATTCCTCCTGAGTAAAACAAGAGTTTAAAATTGACCATCTATGACCCTCTTTAGATCCATGATCTGATTTTAGATCTATAATCTGATATATAAAACAGCTTAGAACAAATAGCAATTAAATTCTCTTGAGTGCTTGTCTCACCTGAAAGAAATCTGAGCTCTGTTGAAACCTGTTTCCTTAGTTCAAAGATTATACTGACTTGCCAAAATCAAGTTATGTAAGAAAAGTCTCCCTAGAAAAGGCAATTTCAAGGATTTAATCTTGACTCTAGAATTATTTCAAATTATTCAGGTCAGTATACTAAAGTGTGGTCAAGATGACAACTCTTCCCTAACTCAAAGTACTTGTAAATGAGTGTGAAAGAATCCACGACCTTCAAAACCTAACAGAACTGAGCTTAGCAGTTGTTAAAATTCCAAATGTACCCAGTGCTTTTTCAAAGGCAGTGTTTCCTTTAAAAAAAAAATGGAATGTAGGAAAAGCTTTTCTTTTTTTATCTTAAATTACCAAAGAAGTAAGGCACCATTTAATATGGCCCTGGAGATTCTACCAATGATGCTGTTTTAGGTGGATATAAAATGGGTGATTTTCCTTTAACAATAACAGATGCCTTGCATTTTATTTCTTCAGTTTGCCATGAATCACTATAGAACTCACAGCAAAGTAAATGAGAATGTGTTCCTTTCTTGACTCCCTGCCATTGTTAGTTCACTCTTTCTTAAAGGTAGAATGAGTTTTAAGAAAGCCAAGTGTTGCCAATAGTACTTTCTGTTAAAATCCCTTTTAGTTCTTTATGGGCAAAATGACAAGAATTCAGAACAATGACTGATTTAAACTGACACAGCAGAAAAACAGAGAATCTCCTCCTAAAAAATCCTCAGTAATATGTAGCATTCATAGGATCACCAGATATGATTTGAGGCTTATAATTTACTTCTTCGACATCTCTATTCACATGTGAAATCATTTCTCAATATAAGAGAACAGAAATGAAGTTTAAATATTAGTTTTTATAGAATACAAAATTATTCTAAGTTTTGACAAAAAAAAAAGGTAAAAAAAAAAAAAGGTTTAATGTACGGCTCACCCTATCTGAGTTAAAAATAACTTCTAAAACACAGAGCTGGACATTTACTGCAATTATAATGCTGTCCAAAAAAACAGTGACAAAAAATCAAATGATTGACTATTTTCTTTCATAATATTGTTTTTCTTTGTTGCATTGTCTAAACACTTTTTTCTTTCTAAACCTTAGTTAGCATTAAAAACTTCATGAATAGCTTGCCTGGCTCACGATCACTTACTGTCTTCCTTAAAACTGAATCTTTAGAATTGAAGTTTTAAGTGTATCATTTCTAAGTTAGACTAGGCATCTTGTCAGAACTATAAAAATAAAATAAAATTAAGTTTGTGGTTGCTGTGAGGTTGTCTGAGTGGAGAGAAGAAACCCTCTCCAGTCTTTGAATAATCTCTACAATCTATTACTGTTATTATGTTGGTATGTGAAAACTACATGAATGATAGGATAATACCTAAAAAAAACAAACACTGTCCTCAATTTTTCCTAATGTCTCCACATTAATCCCACTGGAAAATACTCATAACCACAGACCTCAAATCGGCCCTTATGGGTGCCCAAAATCATCCCAATGATTACTTCATTATCTCTTCCTCAATACAACTCTGTCCTCTCCTACTTCATTCTCACCTGATAACTTCCTTGCCTCTTGTTTAGTATTTCTAAGAAAACCATAAGTGATGAGAAGATACGTTGTACATACCCCACCATCAACTCTACCTACCACTTGACCTAGTACACTGATTTCCTCCTGGAACGTCCTGATAAAGTTCCCATGTTTCCACCTGACTGCCAGTAAACAGCTTTGTTTTCTCACTTGACCCTACCCCTCACTGACTATTCAAAGACACTGTCCCTGCAATTATATCACTCTCTTGGAATAATCAGTTTCTTTTTCTCTTTCGAACTATCCTCATTTGTGTAAAAACACTGTGTGTTCACTGATGTTGGCAGCTTAATTTAAAATTAATTTTTTAAAAGCAGATGAAATGATGAATGAATAAATAAATACGAATAAATGAATGAGTGCAACAAAGCAACTGCAGCAAAATGCAGAGAACCAAGGTGGCAGGGCCATAAACATTGAACTACTACATTCTTTCAACTTTTCCATATATTAGAAAAATTCCACAATAGAGTATTATTTAAAAACTAATCTGCTGCTGCTGCTAAGTCACATCAGTCGTGTCCGACTCTGTGCGACCCCATAGATGGCAGCCCACCAGGCTCCTCTGTTCCTGAGATTCTCCAGGCAAGAACACTGGAGTGGGTTGCTATTTCCTTCTCCAATGCATGAAAGTGAAGAGTGAAAGTGAAAAACTAATCTAATTCCTCCCAATTTAAACAGAAAAATACTCACCTGCTTTTTCACCACTCATTTCTTTGCTTCCCCCCTACTTCTACAAAGTACGGCCTAAATGTTTTCACACCAATTTCATTCGATTAATAAAAGGTTCATTTTCAGGGAATAGCAAGGGAAGTTTTTCTATCAGTTAATATCCAAACGTTCTGTATCTTTATAATTAAAAACATATCTCATAGATATTTTGCAGGCTTTTTTAAAATCCAGCTGCAAAATCTTTGTCTTTTAATTGGAGTACTTAGTCTGCTATTAAGTTACTAATGTTTTACCATTAGCAATATATATATTAATACTGCTCTATGTAGTAGACTACATGTGATCATCTGCGTGGTACACACTAAGAGAGCTGTGAAATAACATACAACTAACAAGCTAACACGGGGTAGTTGACTAAAAATAGATAAATAATATAAAATAAAGTAAGGGAAGATAGGACAGATCGCTACTTTTACCAAAATCTGGGCAATGCAATAATCTTAGATTAGTTATCATTTATTTACTGCTGATTCTACCCTCAAGCATATGTGTGTTGATAAGTCATACATTTAATTATTTTCATATTTCACCTCAAAAAACATTATTATTATAGTTTTACATAGTCAACATTCATTTGAATTTACCCACATATTTACACTTTGTTCCACATTCTTTATCTCTATGTTTCCATTCAAGATTATTTTCTTGCACGAAGATCACTCAAGTATATTCTTCAAGTGTGGATCTGCTGGTAATAAATTTCAATTATTATTTACATGAAAGTCTATTTATTTCAACTTTGTTTATGAATACTATATAGCTAGGATAAAAATTATAGGATAGCAATTTCAGTACTCTAATTCATTCCATTAAGTTTGGCAATCTTTTTCACTAGCTAACAAAGCCAATTGTCTCTTATTTGACCTCTTTGTCACTAGCTAAAAGTCAGCTGTCTCTTAAGTGGACATGTCTTTTTTTTCTCTTAGTGTTCTTAAGATTTATCTTTCATTTTTGCAGTTTTCTTATGAAATAACCACATGCAGTTTTCTTGAAGGGCATGAACTTTTGAATCTGTGTAGTCATGTATTTCATCAGTCTTGGAAAATTCTTGCATATCAACCTGTATGTTTTTCAACCTCCCATTCTGTATATTTTATTCTGGATATTAACTCTGACATATTTCACTTGATAAATTCTTTCTTCAGGTTTGCCTAACTGCTGGCAACTAAAGCTATTAACTAAAGCTATTGAATTCATTCAGTTATTTTAACTTTTAATTATAGAATTTCTATTTCATTCTTTTTATAGCTCCCTGCCTCTGCTGTAAATCTTTATTTGACATTTAATTTCCTGAACATATTAACTCACAGAACTTTAATATCCTTGTTTGATAACTCTAATATTTGCACCTTTGGTGGATTATGCTTTTTATTATATTTTCTCTTTGTTTTACTCAATATTTTAACAACTCATTATTAATTTAATATCACAATTTATGTTACATATACTGTGTACTATATACTATATTCTTATACACTGTAGAATAAATAAGAAGTTATAGATGATGATATCTTCTTCCAGAGAGAATTTAGTTTGGTTGTGAGCAGAATATTATGGTAGAGATAGATCATCTTAATCTAGTAAGAGACTGAGCTGATTTGAAAGTAGGCTTTTGGGGAGCTTCCCTGGTGGCTCATACAGTAAAGAATCTGCCTGCAATGTAGGAGACCTGGGTTCAATCCTTGGGTCAGGAAGATTCCCTGGAGAAAAGAATGGCACCCCACTCCACTATTCTTTCCTGGGAAATCCAATGGACAGAGGGCTATAGTCCACGGGGCCGCAGAGTCAGACATGACTGAGCAACAAACACGTACTTTTTTCTTTGCAAAGTCTGATCCCCATATTTCTTGCATTCCAGGGTCCCAGATAAAAATGTGGGATGTTGTGGCAGATGATAATTTCCAAAGATGGTCCTAACAGTCTATATCCATTTATCATGATTCTGGACATGCCTCTGTGACAACCTTATCAATATATTAGAATCGAAATTCTAGCATGTGATTTCTGACTATAGGTCACAAAATGCCTTGTACTTGGACCTTTTTTTCTTTGAGATTCTCATTCTTGAATCCCAGCCACAATGCTAAGAGGAATCCCAAACTAGAAAGTTTGGAGATACTTGTGTTTGGTATGACAGGTTGCAGCTGACAGCAAGCATCAAGTCCTAAACATATATGTGAGGGCTCCTCTCCAGATGATTCCAGTCCCCAGACATCATACTACTCCCAGCCTTTGAATCTTCCCAGCTGAAGCTTCAAACACTATGGAGCAAAGATAAGGCACTCTGCTATAATCTCAAAGAATTCATGAACCACAGAATCTCCAGCATAATAAAAAGATATAGTTTTATAACACTACCTCTGGGGTTTTTTGTATGCAGTGATAGTAACTGGAACAGGTGCCTTCCAGACCGTTTGTTCCTGAACTTCAATTTCTTTCCCCCTAGACTAGTGAAACTGCCAAAAGCTCTTCTCACCTCCTAGTTGCTTTACTCACTGCTTTGTAATTGGCAGATATTCACACTTCTGGATTTCCCCTTTCCAAAATCTTGACTCTTCAAGAGCTTGCTCACTTAGTATTTTTCTAGTGTTTTTAAATTTTTAGTTGTTTTTGTTTGGGAGGATTCATCTGAAACAATTTAATTCTTCTTTTGGGAAGCATATGTTAACTCACCTTAAAGAATTTTTAACTTAAATCATTACACACACACCCACAGGTAAGTTTAACTTCTAGAAGTCCTATTTAGGTCATTTAAAATTGTGTTATTCTTAAAACATATTACATAAACTTATTTTCTTCACTTATGTCTAATAATTCCATTCTCTGTAGCTTTTAAAAATGTAGTTCTCTTATGCTTTGTTTATTGTACTGGCTCTCACTTACAGTATATATTAATTATTTTTTGACCCTAAACACATTATTTTTGATATATATCTCAGAAATATTTGGAAATTATTTATGCCTTATGTAAATTTTCATATTTCCAGAAAATCTGTTTCTGCCAATTGCTTAGTTTACTATCCTCCTTGGCTCAACCTATGTTAATTCTTTTTTGGGGGCTTTGAACACAGAGCATGATTTCTGGCTCCAAAACTTGTTGAAGGACAACTCAGATTTTACAGGGAAACATTGATTTTTCCTCTACTCAAGTCCAAGGTAATAAAGACAAGATGGGTTCATTCTTTTGGGATTGAGTTTAATGATAATTTGCTGTTGTCCTTTGGTACTCCCACTCTGTGGATGGAGTTTCTTATTTACCTCACCATCTCCTGAAAAAGCAGACTTTATATCCTTTCTACTCTGGGTATGTGGCCTTGCCACATAACCTATAGGTAAAATCTACTCTGGGTACTAATCTTTCCAACTTTCCTTTTTTCTTTTTTAGTATTTTGGGATTTTTATTGTTTTCCTATATCACAATATATTCAAAGGAAGTTTGCACATTTTGTCTAGCTTTTTAGTTCCATTCATTAAAAGAATCATTCAGATACCCAGCCATCTCAGTACTCTCCTTTAATATAGCAGCCAAGAATCCAGATTTATATGTGATTTTTTCATGTGGCTGCTGTTTGGTCTCAAAGTCGTGTCCACATCTTTGGTGATTCCACAGACTGTAGCTCACTGGGCTCCTCTGTCCATTAGATTTCCCGGGTAAAAATACTGGAATGAGTTGCCATTTACTCCTCCAGGGGATCTTCCCAACACAGGGATCAAACCCATGTCTCCTGAATTGGCAGATGGATTCCTTACCACTGAGCCACCAGGGAAGCCCTTTATGTGATAAGTCAGTTAAAAATGTTATCACAAAGCAAACAAAACAAAGTAGGTTCAGCCCTGAGAGCTACAGTCTGTCCCCTCTGGCCAGTGCAAATAAAAGCGAAAGCTGATGAGAAAAAAAAAAAAAGCATCTGGAAGTGCAAAAAATGAGCCCAAATAACATGTTATGTCTTTTTGCTTCAGTTTAACATGGTAATATCTAAACTATTTTTGTTCTTAATGCAATTTCTCTCTCATATACTAATAAACACTAGAGGGTTATCATGCCCCCTAAGGACTTGAAAATGAGGATACAAGATGACACTTTGAAGGTTAAATTAAAATTCAACACTTGGATCTAAAGTGAGCCAGGAGCATCATACGATCCCAGCAGGATGTACTTAATTTTATTCACCCAAATCTCTTAATTCCATGCTCACCAAGCAACCTCCTGAATTCCACATAAGCCTATCTGTGAGCAGAGAATATGCTGATCATGCTGACAGGACTATTTCTAGTCTGGGTTACAGTCATTTCTGTTGGTAAATCAATAAAGGACGTCTGGCAATGATTTGGCTTAACCAAAGAGCAACATAAGCTTATTATGCCAACAGAACATTTCTGCCAGATGTAACCATTCTGTTTCTCACTTTAAACCAACAGAGTGGCATTTTAGGTGTTTCCCCCTGCTCATTCATGAATTTTGATGATTTCTCAGTCCTTTTTCATTCCAGACATTGACCAAATCAGTATTTTTCAAATCTGGATTTCCATATCATCAGGAACGCAATGTATGGTTCCAGGGAATGTGAGAAAGGAACAGTACAAGACAGGCTTCTGGAACAATATTTAATAGAAACAGTAGAGAAAGAGACAAAGAGCTTCACTTTTACTAAAAGAAGCACAAATATATTTGAAAAAAATTATATTTGTCATAAAAATAAAATTGAGATTTCTTAAAAACTTGCCACTTGATATGGACACATGAGGCTCAATCGCCAGATGCCCAGGACTGCTTCAGTGACAAAGTTAACAAGCCAATGTTTGGACAGTACATATCATAAAGCACCATATCACATTCCTGTCATCCACTGTTCGGATGGTTGATTGCTTTATTTTTAATGACTATGATTCTCTTTTTCTGGTTCTTACTTCTCTTTCCCATTCTATGATCAATCTGTTTATAACATAGATGAATTCTATTTTGTGTTAATGACAGACTTTGTTTGCTTCTCAGAACATAATTGCTACTCATTCAATCAATGAGTAAGGAGTATGCTGCTGCTGCTGCTAAGTCACTTCAGTCATGTCCGACTCTGTGCGACCCCATAGATAGCAGCCCACCAGGCTCCCCCGTTCCTGGGATTCTCTAGGCAAGAACACTGGAGTGGGTTGCCACTTCTTTCTCCAGTAAAGAGTATAGTAGAAACTAAATTATCAGTAACTACATAAAGAATCTCATAGCTAGACAGTCTGTATGAAAACTACACTAAATTATATTGGAAACATTTATATTTGGTTTATTCTCAAAGACTTGGAAGAAAATTTTCATGTTTCGCACCTTCTTCCTTTGGCTCCTGGAATTAGCATGGCAACTATACTTCAAGCTGGGTTTAGAATTACAAATAGCATGGACCTACCTCCTTACCCATATTCTTAAATAGCTTACTCTTGCCTCTAGAATGAAGTTCAATGCCCTTAGCGTGGGATAGAGCATGATCCATAAAGCATAAAGTAAGCCTCTAGCTTACTACTCAGAGTTTCATCTTTTGCCGTACCTTGCCCTCAAAATGCCTATCTGGCAAACTGAAATTCTTCAGTGTCTTAACCTTTCTATTCTCATTCTCATGTCAGGGCCTTGGAAATGCATGCTCCTCTGCCCTGAACACCTGGTCCCCATTATCTGGTAGTTAACTTCACTCTTCAGATTTCCACCTAGATAGGAAGCCCTCCTGTTCTGCCTTCCGAGTTTGGCTTGCACGCCCCTCCATGTAGGACTTCAGTGGTCAATGCTCTGTGCATGTCTCTCACTGAATTTTCAGTATCTCATTATAAAATCTCATTTGGTTCTCATATCCCTTAATGGACTGCAAGTCAACTAGAACACTAATTTCCTGTCTTTGCATCTTTCACCTGATTGATTACTACTTACTCCTTTAGAGCTTTTGGAAGAGGGTGCCAATGTCCACTCTTTATCCATTCTTCCTTTACTTTGTAGCACCCACATTTTAGCTGGATGTCTGGTTATCCAATACAGAATACATGTCCCAATCTCCTCTGCAACTAAATGTGGCCAGGGGATGGGAGCAGAACACTTATGTGCAATTTTCAGTGCATCTCCACAAGGATACTTGTCCTGGATTCAATGTCCACCCTCTGGATGGCTAGGCAAGGTTGATAGTTTGGACCTAAACTTGGAAGCCGCATGTCAAAATTGGTATAAATACCTCACTAAGCCTATAATCCTTAGTCCACATTGCTGTATATGAGAGAACTGTATGAGATAGAACTTTTATGAGACAAAATGGTATCTCTTATTTGAGTCAGTTGAGAGAATCAACTCTCATTTGCTTAATGACACATAAATTAATAAATGAATGAATGACTCCAGGAATCTAAAGTTATATACTAAGTTGACTAATGAATATAATTTCAAAAATTCCCAATAAAATAGCAGCATAAGTAATTAGGTAGCATCTAAAAAAATTAGTGGAAATGATGTATTTAATTATAGAGTATAAGAATGTTTAAGATCAGTACATCTATTAATGTTATTTTGTTGATCAAAGTAGAAGGAAAATACAAATACCATTAGGTTGAAAACTTGGAGCAAAGGGAGAAAGTAACTCTCTCATGAAGTAATGTACTCTCCCCACCATCTGCGTAAATATACTCTTTAAAATTTTCCAGGTAACTTCCCATCTCCTATTGCTGTCCTGAAATTCTGCAGAGCTGAAGCTCCCAGTTCTGCACTGCAGCAGCCATTCAGAACAGGTGATGAATGTAATTACGTGAGCAAAGCTTCACCTGATCAAAAGTCACTTATCCTCATTCCAGAATTTTACAAGGATCCCCTGGAGATAGCAGCAATAATACTTCATATTTATGTTGACTTTTCACATTAATGGAAATATCTTTAGATGAAACACTCAAGAATATCCTAAGTTTTCCCAAAACTCCTCTGAATCAATAAAACATATTTGATGAAATTCTGTATCTGTGGCATGCATGGGTACTTGCTAAGTCACTTAGTGTCCAATGCTGTGTGACCCTGTGAACTATAGCCCGCCAGGCTCCTCTCTGTCCATAGGATTCTCCAGGCAAGAATACTGGAGTAAGTTGTTATGCCTTCTCCAGGTGATACTCCTAACCCAGGGATCAAACTGACATCTGATAGGTCTCCTGCATTGGCAGGCAGGTTCTTCACCACTAGCGCCACCTGGGAAGCCCCATCACTGGCATGTGAAAGTGAAAGTCACTCACTTGTATCCGACTCTTTGCAACCCCATAGACTGTAGCCTGCCCGGCTCCTCTGTCCATGGCAAGAATACTGGAGTGGGTTGCCATATCCTCCTCCAGGGGATCTTCCCAATCCAGGGATCGAACCCAGGTGTCCTGCAGTGCAGGCAGATTCCTTACCATCTGAGCCACCAGGGAAGCCCATGAATACTGGACTGGGTAGCCTATCCCTTCTCCAGGGGATCTTCCTGACCGAGGAATAGAACCAGGGTCTCCTGTATTGCATGCAGATTCTTTACCAACTGAACCGTCAGGGAAGTCCCATCACTGACATCCATGATGCCTATAATAGTGTTCCTGGTTCTGTAAGACTTCGGGAGTATCCTCCAATGAAAACTAGATAATTTTTTTTAAGGCTCCAGAGACAAGGTCCTAACCTCCCAGTAGCTCCCAGTATGTACACTGAATGACAAGTCATCATTTTACGCACACAATCCATTTTTTCTGTCTTTTAATTTTTTTTTGGTTAACTTCTGTGAACCCTTTTCCATGTGGGAAATAAGATAAAAAATGCAAGTACATCAGTAAGACTGTCCCCTCCCCTTCTGTGAGTCCACTGGCAGAGCAGGAGCATGTACAATACAAAGTGTCCTTTGTTGATTGGCCTCAAACTAAAAATAACATTCAAATACCCTATGTCTTCAGTATAAAGGAATTAGCTGGATCCACAATGTAAATATTCATGAAAGGAAAGAGATCCTAAGGGAAGATAAATCTTTAAATCCCTGAGACTTTGTTTTCTTCATTTGCTGCCTAGTTTAAAACACCACAAAACCAAGAACTTTCATGGTAAAAGTTGCTGCCATGAGAATGAGTTCAAAAATAAGAATAATCCTTTCCCAATTTGTTATAAAACACTTTTGGTTGCTCAAGGTTGGGGCAATAGGGATAAATTAGGAATTTGGTATTAACACATGCTGCTTGTGGGCTAAGTTGCTTCAGTTGTGTCTCTTTGCAATCCTATGAACTGGAGACTGCTGGGCTCCTATCTCTTATGTCTCCTGCATCGGCAGGAAAATTCTTTACCACTAGCGCCACCTGGGAAGTATATACACTACTGTATATAAAACAGACAACAAGGATCTACTATACAGCACAGGGAGCTCAATATTCTGTGATAACTTACAATGTAAAAGAATCTGAAAAAAAAAGATATATATGTATGTATAACTAAATCACTTGGGTGTACACCTAAAACTAACACAACATTGTAAATCAACTATGTGCTGTGTGCTTAGTCGCTCAGTCATGTCTGATTCTTTGCAACCCCATGGACTGCAGCCTGCCAGGCTCCTCTGTCCATGGCAAGAATACTGGAGTGGGTTGCCATCCTCCTTCAGGGGATCTTCCCAACCCAGGGATCGAACCCAGGTGTCCTGCAGTGCAGGCAGATTCTTTATCATTTGAGCCACCAGGGAATCCATGAATACTGAAGTGAGTAGCCTATCCCCTCTCCAGGGGATCTTCCTGATCCAGGAATCAAACCAGGGTCTCTTGCATTACAGGCAGATTCTTTACTGTCTTAGCCACCAAGGAAGCCCCAATTATACTTTGATTTTTTTTAATCTAAATAAATTAAAGAAACACTTCTGGTTCCTTAAATGAGACCTGGAGGAACCTCTAACTTCTAACAATTAGCACAGGTAGAGCCTAATCCAGATGCAAAAACTGCAAAGTGTTCTAGGAGGGCCTCTTGGAGATGATCCTTGTGTTCTGAAAGGGAAAAGGGCAAGGACAGAGGGAACCACTCTTCTCACTGTATCACTTGAATGAGAAGAGGTTAAACATTCCAATGCCTCCTCCCCTCCATACCCATCAAAGGGGATCTGTTGCCCATTGGGTTTCTCATGTGGCACTAATGGTAAAGAATCTGTCTGTCAAAGCAGGAGATACAGGTTCCATCCCTGGGTCGGGAAGATCCCCTGGAGAATGGAATGGCACCCCACTCCAGTATTCTTGCCTGGAGAATCCCGATAGACAGAGGAGCCTGGAGGGCTACCGTCTATGGGGTCGTAAAGAGTCCGATATGACTGAGCACAGCATGCAACACAGTGAAGCAAGAGGAAGAGGTTACAGGATGTTTAAAGAGTAAAAGCACCAGAAAAATCAGAAGACATTAAGGAAGCAAATATCTACACTGGCCTGGGAAGTACTGACACCGAAACAAAACCCAGTAGCAGGCAGAGCACAAGTGGGGCTGACCAAGGACCTCAGGGGCAGGAAAGGGCCTCTGGCAGGGTGAGGTTCACAGCTGCACATAAAGAAGAAGAAGAAAGGGATGGACAGAGGCCCCAGAGCAGGATATCTTTTATTTTGTCTTCAAACATGAATTTCATTGTATTTTTTTTTAGATTGGAAAGGAAAGATTTAAACTCTATTTGCAGATATCATCTTACAGATTGAAAATCCAAGGAATCCACTTTTGTTTTTCACAAATTTGATAACCCATTTCATTTATTTACTTGTTTTTACATTCCTTATTAATATTCTTTTCCATTATGGGTTATCATAGGCTTCTGCATACAGTTCTATACAGTGCTATACAGTAGGACATTGTTTATCCATGCTGTATATAAGAGCTTACATCTGTTAACCCCAACCTCCCGCTCCATCCCTCCCACAACACGATCCCCCTTGGCAACCATCAGTCTGTTCACTATGTCCATGACTCTGTCTCTGTATTACAAAGAGGTTTATTTGTGTGCACCTTTATGTTCATAGCAGCGCTGTTCACAGTAGCCAAGACATGGAAACAATTTAAATGTCCCTCGACAGATGAATGGATGAAGAAGATGCGATACATATGTACAATGAAGCAGGACAACTTTAATGACTGCCAGGGCAGACAGGTGAGTTATCACAAGTCTTCCAGGGAAATGGCTTAGGGACATAGTGGGGGAAAGGGGTGGAGTGAGAGGCAATGTGGGACCCCAGCTCACCCAGCTGGGGGCTTTATTAGTAATATACACCTTGAATTCTCTCTCTCAGGCTGTTACCACATGTGTGCTCATCTGAAAACAAAAAATTCATTCTGTTCATTCAAAATATTTTCTATATGTAACACCAATCACTTAAAGAAAGTTAAACTATATTGTGAATACCTCAGGGAAACACAGTTTTAAAAGTAAATGACAATAAAAGTGCTAGGAAGCAAAGAAAGCTCTATTTTATAATGTGGATAATCAGCGTGAAATTATCTATTTTGTAAATATGCATTCTGGGGTTTTAATTTTCTATAAAGTAGAAATAGCTTAGTTTATACACACACACAAATACACAAATACAACTGAAGTGAAAATAAATAAAAACCTGAACAGTAGAGGGAGAGCCATGAAGCCAGTGGTGGCAGAAGCAGCTGTCTACAGAATCAGAAAGTGTTGGGGAATATTTGGGGATTTTGACATTGTGTCTGGACGATGTTGTCTTTAAGAAAGAGGCTTTCATGCTGATGGTGAAGGAAAGAGCAAGTGGATATTTGTAAGAGGACAGTGTCTGGACGATGTTGTCTTTAAGAAAGAGGCTTTCATGCTGATGGTGAAGGAAAGAGCAAGTGGATATTTGTAAGAGGACGCAAAGTTCTAAGAAAAATATGAAGTTTAGAAAGTTGGGAAAATGACGCCCAAGAAAACCAAAGCCATAATTCTGCTTTTAAAGATGCAAAAAACCCAGGAGGCGAATGTCGATGACTCGCGACAGGCACAGTCAGACAGTGAAGGGTCTGCAGCCTGAGCAAGGTGGACGTGGGAACACGAGGGTTTGGTGACTTATCCTATCACTGAGAAAAACCTTTAATTCTTATGAGGGAAGAACTAGAGGAATGGAGGCTTTTTCCCTTCAAGTGCGATAATGCCTGAATTTGGGCCATTAAACTTGGGCAGTTGATTGGCTGGAATTGTCTCATAACCAGGTTATCCAGAGGAAAGATCTGGTCATAACATAGCAGATGCTGAAGATAACTCAGCCTTCTCTCTGTAATTTGCTTTCTGTCGACAGTTTCCTTCCCAGATACTCAAGAACCATCACAACCATTACCACTGAAGTAAAGATAAAAACAAGCTGCTATTTTCTATGAACTTACTATGAGCCAAGCACTGGGTCAAGCATTTTGTTGTTGTTTTAAAATTTTTTATCTATTCTTCAATGAGCTGCAACAAATCTTAACTGCCTTTCTTGAGGACAGGATGCCCATGTTCGATATGTCCAAAAAGTGTGCTTATTTAACAGTACTTTGTCTTTTTCCACAGCCTTCCACAGCATTCACAGGCCTCTGAATTCTTTTCTGTCAAACAAACCTTTTATTTTTATTTTAACTAAGAATAATTAGTTTATGTTCATGGCAAATAGATGGGGAAACAGTGGAAACCGTGGCTGACTTTATTTGGGGAGGCTCCGAAATCACTGTAGAATCACTCCAAAATCACTGTCAATATCACTGCCCTATGATATTGTGATGGTTTCTGCCATACATCAGCGTGAAATGGCCATAGTCATACATATGTCCCCTCCCTCCCGAATCTCCCTCCTCTCTCTCCACCTATCCCTCTAGGTTGTCACAAAGCACCGGCTTTGGTTTCACTGTGTCATTTAGCAAATCCCCACTGGCTATCTATTTTACAAATGGTCATCTGTATGTTTAATGCTGCTCTCTCAAATCATCCCACCCTCTCCTTCCCCACTGTGTCCAAAAGTCTGTTCTTCGTGTCTGCATCTCCTTTGCTTCCCCACAAGCAGTGCCATCAGTACTACCTTTCTAGATTCCATATATACGTGTTAATGTGGGATATCTGTCTTTCTCTTTCTTACTTCAATCTGTGTAATAGACTCCAAGTTCATCCACCTCATTAGAGCTGACTCAAATGGATTCCTTTTTATAGTTGAGTCATATTCCATTGTATATATGTACCACAACTTCTTTATCCATTCATCTGTTGATATACTTCTAGGTTGCTTCCATGCATGAGCTATTGAGCTATTGTAAATAATGCTGCAAAGAACACTGGGGCACATGTGACTTTTTCAAGTATGGTTTCCTCAAGGTATATGCTTAGTAGTGAGATTGCTAGGTCATATGGTATAGACACACAAAAGACCCCAAAGAACCAAAGCAATCTAGAGAAAGAAGAATGAAGCTGGAGTAATCAATGTTTCTGACTTCAGACTATACTACAAAGCTACAGTCATCAAGACAGTATGATACTGGCACAAACACACTCTTTTTATATTTAATTTTTTAAAATTAATGTTATTCTTATTTCCTCTAGTCCATTCTTTAAAGTATTATTATGGTGGTTGGATAATCACATGGCACAAATATTTGGAAAGAAGATCTATATGGGGTGAAGGGTTTGGCTGACTGATGCACAAAGTTCTACAAACCCTAAGCTGGATGATTTTATCATGAGCTTTGAGGAGGAACCTCAAAGTTCTGAGAGCTTACACATTAGGACAAAAAGGCTGAGACTACTTAAATAATTTTCCCAAAGACGATAGGGCACTTCGTGACGTTGTAAGACAGTATTTAGAATATTAACATGTATATGTGTGTGTGCATTATTCCACTCTCTATTTTACCTATTTCCTCTTCCCCATTTGGAACACCTAAGCCATTTGGATTTGTTGCTTAAGATTACGGAAGCTGTAGTGGAAAGAAAAAAAGAGGGGATAAAAGAGCCCCAGGAGAGGACTCACTCAGCAAACAGATAGCAGATTTGGCAGATTACCTGAAGAAGAACTAGGTTATCTATCACAAGGCAGATTCTTTACTGACTGAGCTACTAGGAAAGCCTATCACAAGTTTAACCATCTCCTACACAGGATTCTACAATCTGGAAGAAGGTGGATTCTCTGAAGAGGAAGCAAAAGATATTTAGGCAGTCACAGGCCTCTGAGGAAAGAGACCCTGGACCTCGACCCCATGCCTCAGATAATCCTTGAATAAATAATCATATACTTTATTATCAAAGCAACATTATAGATAATTACCTAAAAACAGGTGAAAACTCAGACTGTACTGAGAAAACATCACAAAGGATTACCCTATCTCTGAGGATGAGAAGGTAATAGAACCTTCCACAAAAGGCAGAAAGAACCTGTGCTCTTTTCTCAGCAAAGCCATAGGGACAGAAAAATATCCTTAAGAATCATTGAGTCTAGGTAGCTGATGTATTTATAAGGCTTTTCAGAATTCCTTGCATCTCAGAATGAATCCTTTCCACCAAACAGTGGCTTTGAGTTGTCTGTTTTATAGTTTATAATTGCTATTTATTTGTATTTTATAGTGTAGCTTTTTCTCAAACATCTGCTAAGTCTTGATTGTATGCTCATATTTATAGCTAAATCCTCTTTTGAATCGCATACTGTATCTGTTCTTGGGGCAAATACCCACACGCATCTGGACAGAACATTCAGTGGTGGTGGCGAAGCAACACATCTTTCTACCTGATCCTGGATATATCCTACTCGCCTAGGCTGTGTCCAGCCACCCTGTGACCCATTTACTCCCTCAAGTCAAAATCCCAGACTTGCTGTTCTCAACTAGATTCAGAAATCACAGTTGATACTAAACCCCAGGGAGGGGATGAGGTCTCGAGAATGAACTAAGCAGCATCTCATCACCTCTGGCCTAGGCCAATCACCCTTGTTCTCAGTTTCACCCACTCCTGAATGTTAAATTAGTACTGTATACATGTTCTTCATCAGGAGGCACCCACAGAACTCATGAGCTATAATTCCTTCTTCAATCAGTCTTCTCTTACATGAGTTCTTTATTATTCTTATTCTACCAAAAGTTTCCAAACACGCTTTTGAGCTCAGCTATTTAATTATCTGTTATTTATTTAGTTAAGTATCTTTTTGATCATCTCCTGGATATTGATGGAAGAGAGGGAGACTACAGCATGAAGCAGTAATTGTGAAATTACATATATTACAGCATGTAGCTGTAAAATGAAAGCCAAGGGCCAACTCAGCAGGGACCTGGGTGTTCTGAGAGCTAGAGACCAGCTAGTCAATGGGCTTCTCTCAGAGTGTGGTGGGGGCTTATGTGCAGATGAACCCTGGGGGTTACATAACAAAACCAGTATCCAGACAATACACTATATTAACCTCACTCCTGAACTTAGGTCCAGTAGAACATAGGAGCAACCTAGAAATTGACTGAGAATGCATTTCTTCCTCCCCACAGAATAAGAGCTTAAAATAGAAGTTAAATTTATCATTTAAAAAATGGTTGCATTATTTACATCCTTGTAAAGGTAACGGAATCAGAAATATTCATTAATGCATTCATCCTAGAAACTTTTATAATTTTATTTGCCAAACACTGTTCTAGATCCTAAAGACAGCACAATGAAACTGATAATATATCCATGTCTCCTGACTTCCACTCAGTTTCTTTATTAATGAACTCTTAGAAGTATCTTGTCTTTCATAAAGATAAATAAGAGATAGTTAATGCTTAAAAATAATTTGAAAATAAAGTTGTGCCTATTCAAAGTTGCATTTTACCTATATGTTTCAGCAGATAAAACTGCATATTTGTTTTTTATAAGATATGAAGCAATGATATAATTCCTAAGTTCCAAACAGCTCTTTCAAATCAAAACGTAATATGTATTTTCTTAATAGAAAATTAAATGCCTTATTTCAACTTTATCTCGATACTTTCTCTACCCTTTTGAAAATAAACCTGTCTTTTTTAATATTTCAAGAAAAAATAATGCATTTTCCACGGCCATAAAATTAGACACTATTGGTTTCTTACAGTTTGAATCAATATCAATTATACACCTGCAGGTCTGGTCTCTTCTTTATTATAGTGGCTTCTATTCAAGTACTAGATAACTATTTCTCCCATTTTCTTCAGCTAAAAGTAAATTGTGAAGAAATCAATTCCATCTTGGATACCTACATTCATGATATTTATTGTATTCCCACATTTTACATCACAGAATATGTGCTCATTATTGCGGCTAAACCAAAAGATATACAACTAGTAACAATTCACTAATAATATTCTATCTCAGCTTGTTACTGTCTAAATATACAACTACAGATGCTACCAAGATAATTAAAATTAAGAAAGCTAATGTCAATATATTCTGTTAACAAGTAGAATTATCCAATACAGCACTAGTAAAAAGTATCTAATAAATCTGTCCTGTGGTAATTCTACATGGAACTTAAATCCAACTGACAATAACATATAGAAACTTTAGAAAACATCTCAGAACCAAGCGCTTTTAGAGACTAAGTATTTTTCTTGAACATCAATGGAGGTTGCCAATGATAAAAAAATTAAAGTAAAAACAGTTTAGTGTACTTAACAAGTATTTTGTTGGCATTAATCAACTTCAAGTCTTCTCTCACTATTTCCTATATATATAATTTTAAATATTTATCTGTCATATATATTTGTATGTTTGATACATATTTATGTATATTTCATATATATATTTCATCTGTCCTATTAAAAGTAAATAGGAGACCATGAGATCACAATCAAGTCAGAAATGCAAAAAAAACAGAGGCTGGAGAATCCAGAGAACATTTTAAACAAGTTCTCTGTTTATCTAGTACGCTGTTTTCACTGTTATAATGATTTACTATGGGGTCATCATGACACTTAGCAATTTCTTATCCATTCTTTTCTATCCTGTGAGTACATATTTGAAGAATGGCATATTCTTGGACTAGACAACAGCAGACAAGGCAGATAACATGATGAACATAAATTAAAATTGCAGAGGTGGCACCAAACAGTGAAGACAGAGGATGAGAGGGCTCTGGAATACAGTCTGTGTTTCTCCTTAAAACTAACTGTTGCATCTCCAACAAACCAGATTCTCCAAACCTGCTTAATGTTTACTTCCTTCAAGAAGCTTTCTCCAAACAGAGCATTGATATTTCTAGCAACTATGTGGAAGTCAAGGTGTTGTATTTGTTTGAATATTACAGATAGTCCTTGACTTATGATGGTTCACCTTATCATAATGGTGTAAAAGTGATACACATTTAGTAGAAATTGTACTTCAAATTTTGAAATTTGATCTTTTCTCAGGTGAGCAGTATGTGGTTCAGTACTCTCCTGATGCTAGGCAACTGCAGCCGTAGTTCACATTCAGCCCATAATCATAAGAACACGAGAGAAAACAACCCATTCACATACAACCATTCTGTTATCCACTTTCAGTACAGTATTCAGAATTATACGAGATAGTCCACACTTTATTACAAAAGAGCTTTGTCTTAGATGTTTTCTTGCCCACCTTATAGGCTAACATAAGTATTCTGAACACATGTAAGGTAGGCTTGGCTAAACTATACTATTTTATAGGTTAGGTGTACTCAATGCATTTTTGATGTACAGTATCTTTGAGACAAAACTTCATTGTAGGTTGAGGAAGATCTGTACCATTCATCAGAGTGCAATTCAAGAGCCATATGTATTAGATCACACAGGGTAAGATTTAAAAACACAGATTCCCAGGTATCACCCCAGATGTTCCAAATCTGAAACTCAAGAAATGGTGCCTTGCAACTTGCATTTAAATGAACTCACCAACTAACAACCTTATATACTAAAGTTTAATAAGCACTGTCCCACAGCTTCCAACACAGGTCAGTAAATAGTGATTGAATTAGGATGTGGGGCCATGGAAGAGAAGAATACATTCAGAAGGGTAAACATGAACATAAACTTAGAATGCACCTCATTAGGAAATGAAACACTCAATATACACAGGAGGTATCTAAGGGAACAAAAAAAGTACGTATATAAAAATCAAAGTGATCACAAGCACACTAAGAAACACTGTAGAAGTAATCAGATATTCAAAGAAATGCTGAAAGACACACATGCAGAAATCATTAGGATAGAAGATGAGTGTTTTCTATTTTAAAAGGCAAACAGCCATTCCTTTACTTTTACAAACTCACAAAAAGTCTGCCTAAAAATGCCAAAAAAGATGACTGAAGGAAAGGTTTTCTTATTTTGCATTCACAAAGGAAAACAAGTAAAATAGTTCTTTCTAGGCAAGGTCAACTTTTAAAGAAGAAAATCATTAGATTATTTCTCCCTGACATCTTTTATGTTTTTCTAGTAAAAATTATATATATTTAAGGTATACAACATGATATTTGGGTATACATATACAAACATCTATATAATGATTACCACAGTCAAGCTAATCAAATTAACGCATCTATCATCCCATATGGGACTTCTCAGGTGGCTCAGTGGTAAAGAATCCACCTGCCAAGTGGAGACACAAGTTCAGTCTTTGGGTCCGGAAGGTACCCTAGAGAAGGAAATGGAAATGCACTCCAGTATTCTTGCCTAGGAAAACAGAGGCGCCTGCTGGGCTATGCTCCATGGGGCCACAAAAGAGTGGGACATGACTTACTGACTAAACAACAAAATTGTCCCATATAGGTACTTTGTGTGTGTGTGTGTGTGTGTGTGCATATTTGTGTACTGAGAGCACCTGAAATTTACTCTTTTTGCAAATTTCCAGTACAAACTACAACATTTTAAAATATAACCATCACGCTCTTCATTTAATGTTTAGAACTTATTCATCCAACATAACTGCAACTTTGTACCCTTAGACCAATCATTTCCCCACTTCCCATTCTGTTTCTATGTATTCAACTTAGATTTCACATAGTGAGATCATGTAGCGTTTTTCCTTGTGTCTGGCTTATTTCACTTAGTATCACGTCCTCCAGATTCATACAGGTATCATTCATACATACAGACTTCTTTTTAAGGCTGAATAATATTTCATTATGTGTGTGTGTGTGACTCAGTTATGTCTGAGTCTTTGTGACCTCATGGATTATAGCCTGCTAGGCTCCTCTGTCCATGGAATTCTCCAGGCAAGAATACTGTAATGGATTGCCATTCCTTTTTCCAGGTGATCTTCCCGACCCAGGGGTCAAACTGTGTCTCTTGCACTGCAGGCAGATTCTTTACTGTCTGAGCCACCAGAAAAGACTGGGAAAAATCTAAATATTCCAAACAACAAAGAAAACAGTTAGATCAAATTTTCAAAGATGAATCTGGCATAATAACATGAAGTCATAAAAAGTCACATAAAAGAATATTTAATGACATGGAGAAAATACATGAATATAAAGCAAATCAATTTTTTCCCTCAATCATGTTGAAATTTTACATAGGAAAGTATTAGGATGAATCAACATTTCAGTTAGCCTTTTTATTTTCCATTGTCTTCTTAGTGAATTTTTCTAGATTTTCTAAAATGTATGTTAACTTACAATGATGAAAATAAACATATAAAAATAGAGGATGGCATTATTTTGATCATATTTTTTCAAAAAGATAATGTTACATTGTGAGATCTCTTTCATGATATTTCTACAAAATCACAGCTTTCTTAGAAGGAATTAAAGAGACTTTTTCTATTCATGTTCTCTTCTTTTTAACTTGACTAAATTTGATTTAAGTTTGGTGATTATTGTTAATGATCATGAGTGACTAATATCCAAAACTCTGGTTTGCTTTTTTCTGCAGAATATATTTCCTGTTAACTTTTCATAGTGCCAAGGCTAATGGATATATTAGAGTGGTTATAGAAAGAGAAAAATATGATCTGAAATGATACATACATACCAATGTTCATTGCAGCACTGTTTAAAATAGCCAAGATATGTAAGCAACCTAAACGTCCACTGACAGAGGAATGTGATACATATATACAATGGTATATTACTCAGCCACTAAAAGGAATAAAATAATGCTATTTTCAGCAACCTGAATGGGCCTAGAGAGCATCATACTGAGTGAAGTAAGTCAGAGAGAAGGAGAAATATTGTATGACATCACTTACATGTGGATTCTAAAAAGAAATTACATAAATAAACTTAGTTTCAAAACAAAAAAAGACTCACAGACTTAGAGAGCTAACTTATGGTTGAAGGGAGCAGGAAGAGACTTTGGGAAGGTTGTGTTCACACTGTTATATCCAAAATGCATAACCAACAAGGATCTACTGTATAGCACATGGAATTCTGCTCAATGTTATGTGCCAGTCTGGATGGGAGGAGGTCTTGAGGGATAATGGATACATGTACATGTATGGCTGAGTCCCTTTGCTGTTCACCTGAAATTATCATAATGTTGTTAACTGGCTATATCTCAATGGAAAATAAAATTTTAAAGTTTTTGGGAAAAATGATGGCTGAATAACTGTTTACTTCAAGAACTCACCTGGGGCCAGGGATTTTATTAACCTTACAAGAATACAATCTTGGTCAGAAGTTTTTGATGCCCATTAACTTGTAAAATATTTGTTGTTGTTTTAGAAAATAAATATTTGTTATTTTATTGTACAAAATAAATATTTGTTTAGCTTATGAACGGTGTATGTGGAGAAAATTAATTTGTTCTCTGGAGCTACAAATTAACTCAGCAGCCTTGGGCTATTTACTGTCCACTGTACATGCATGCATGTGGAGAAGGCAATGGCACCCCACTCCAGTACTCTTGCCTGGAAAATCTCATGGACAGAGGAGCCTGGAAGGCTGCAGTCCATGGGGTTGCTGAGTGCTGGACACGACTGAGCAACTTCACTTTTACTTTTCACTTTCATGCATTGGAGAAGGGAATGGCAACTCACTCCAGTGTTCTTGCCTGGAGAATTCCAGGGACAGGGGAGCCTGGTGGGATACCGTCTATGGGGTCATACAGAGTCGGACACGACTGAAGCAACTTAGGAGCAGCAGCAGCAGCAGTACATGCATGCATGGTTAGTTTACCCACAAAAAAAGAGAAAGAATTTTATCATTCTATAATAGATTTTCCTTTGTCACTTGTGATCTATACAAAATGTAATGCTCCAACTCCCAGTGACTAAAAGGACAGTAATCCAGGAATCAGGTCTGTGGCAATTTGATGACTCTCCTGTTGCCTTTGGATCTCATTTATTCTTTTTTTTTTAATACAAATTTCTTTATTTTAATTGAAGGCTAATTACTTTATAGTATTGTATTGGTTTTGCCATACATTGACATGAATCTGCCACAAGTGTACATGTGTTCCCCATCCTGAATCCCCTTCCCACCTCCCTCCCCATACCATCCCTCTGGGTTATCCCAGTGCACCAGCTCCGAGCAACCTATATCATGCATCAAACTTGGACCAGAAATTTGTTTCACATATGATAATATACATGTTTCAAAGCCATTCTGCCAAATCACCCCACCCTTTCCTTCTCCCACAGAGTCCAAAAGACTGTTCTATATATCTGTGTCTCTTTTGCTGTCTCGTGTACAGGGTTATCATTACCATCTTTCTAAATTTCATATATATATATATATGTGTGTGTGTGTGTGTGTGTGTGTTAGTATACTGTATTGGTGTTTTTCTTCCTGGCTTACTTCACTCTGTATAATAGGCTCCAGTTTTCATCCCTTCATTAGAACTGATTCAAATGTATTCTTTTTAATGGCTGAGTAATACTCCATTCTGTATATGTGTACCACAGCTTTCTTATCCATTCATCTGCTGATGTACATCTAGGTTGCTTCCACATCCTGGCTATTATAAACAGTGCTGCAGGATCCTCTATGACCCACCTCACAGAAAACTGGAAATAATAGCAAAAACAAACAAATGGGACCTAATTAAAATTAAAAGCTTCTGCACAACAAAGGAAACTATAAGCAAGGTGAACAGACAGCCTTCAGAATGGGAGAAAATAATAGCAAATGAGGCAACTGGCAAAGAATTAATCTCAAAAATAACACAAGCAACTCCTCCTACAGCTCAATTCCAGAAAAATAAATGACCCAATCAAAAAATGGGCCAAAGAACTAAACAGACATTTCTCCAAAGAAGAATACAGATGGCTAACAAACACATGAAAAGATGCTCAACATCACTCATTATCAGGGAAATGCAAATCAAAACCACAATAAGATACCATTTCATGCCAGTCAGAATGGCTGCCATCCAAAAATTTACAAGCAATAAATGCTGGAGAGGGTGTGGAGAAAAGGGAACCCTCCTACACTGTTGGTGGGAGTGCAAACTAGTACAGCCACTATGGAGAACAGTGTGGAGATTCCTTAACAAATTGGAAATAGAACTGCCATGCGACCCAGCAATCCCACTGCTGGGCATATATACCGAGGAAAGCAGAACTGCAAGAGACACGTGTACCCCAGTGTTCATCATTTATTCTTAATGTATGCTAATATTCAGGGCTTCCCAGATGGTGCTAGTAGTAAAGAACCCACCTGCCAATCCAGGAGACATAAGAGAAGTGGGTTTGATGCTTGGATCAGGAAGATTCCCTGAAGGAGGAAATGGCAACCCATGTCAGCATTCTGGCCTGGAGAATCCCATGGACAGAAGAGCCTGGCAGGCTACACAGTCAACAGGGTCGCAGAGAGTCAGACATGATTGAAGCAACTTAGCATGCATACATTAAAAGTCACGTAGCATTTCTTCTCCAAAGAGCTGCAAAACATAGTATGCATTTTTAAGTGCCACACACTAAGAAGGCTCAAGGCATTATCACATTAGTTTCTCACTGCTTCTTCTGGCACTTAAAATAGTTGAAAATCCACTCCTTTTTGAACGATGAAATTTTAAAATTTAACCTTGATTTCCTGCTTTCATCAGAATTTTGTCTCTTCTTCTCCACGAAGCTATCTAACTCAATCCTATATGTTTTAATTAACAGAGTTTCTTGTCATCTTCTTTAAACTTTTTTAGACAAGTGTACGGAAAGGAGGTAATAATCTTCTCTGGCAGAGTGTATGGGAAAAAGTACTGAGTATTTTGAACATGGGACTAGTGAGAAAGCACAGAATGTTTTCCATGCTATCAATTATCTGAGCTACACTGAGTTGAATCTACTAAAAATCTTGACCA
>SJYC01001319.1:0-19383 GCA_006408675.1 Madoqua kirkii | reverse complement strand
ATCCAACCAGTCCATTCTGAACGAGATCAGCCCTGGGTGTTCTTTGAAGGAAATGATGCTAAAGCTGAAACTCCAGTACTTTGGCCACCTCATGCGAAGAGTTGACTCATTGGAAAAAACTCTGATGCTGGGAGGGATTGAGGGCAGGAGGAAAAGGGGATGACCGAGGATGAGATGGCTGGATGGCATCACGGACTCGATGGACGTGAGTTAGAATGAACTCCGGGAGATGGTGATGGACAGAGAGGCCTGGCGTGGTGTGATTCATGGGGTCGCAAAGAGTCAGACACGACTGAGCAACTGAACTGAACTGTCTGAGCTCCAAATAGGTTGTAATTTTTTAAATGGAAAAAACATTCCTGGTAAACAGTAAGCCTAAGAAATCAAACGTAACAGTATTAATACCAGACAAAATAGATTTCAAGACAAAAAGTAAAGGATTTAAAAAGACTTTTCATAAGGTTAAAGTGTCAGTTCATCAGGAAAACATATAATCCTGAATGTGTCTGTAACTAGTACCGGAGCTTCAAAAGTCATGAAGTGAAACTGCAGAAATGAGGAAGACAGTCATAGCTGGGTATTTTAATGCTCCCAGTAATTGACAGGATAAATAGATTTTAAAAATCAATAAGGACATGGAAGATATAAACAATCCTATCTCTCAACTTAACCTTATTAACATTTATAGAACACCATACCCATCCCCTGCAGAATGTACATTCTTCTCAAGATAAATCCACCAAGATACACTATAATCTGTCACATAAAATAAGCATCTATAAGTTTCAGAAGCAATTTAAATCATGCAGAAGTGTACTCTGGCCACAGTAGAAACTAATTAGAAGCTAATAACAAATTTAAAAGTGATAACAATAAGATACTTAGAAAAGGCCCAAACATTTGGAAACTAAACTGTAATTTTAAATAACTGATAGGTCAAAGAAGAAATCGTAAGATATAGTAGAAAGATTTTTTGAGTGAATGAAAATATTAAAGTTTGTAAAACATAACTAAACAGCATTTAGAGATAAATGCATAACTTAAATTTTGTTTTTCTATTTTTTGGCTGTGCTGTGCAGCAGGCAGAGATCTTAGTTCTCATGCCAGGGATTGAACCCGTGACCTCTACAGTGGAAGTGTGGTTTCATAACCACTGGACCACCAGGGAGGTCCCAAGAAGTATTTAACTTTAAATACTTATGCTAGAAACAAAGAAAGGCTTCAAATCAACTCCCTACATTTTCAGCTTAAAAGCAGGATAAACTAACGGGTAGAAAGAAGGAAAATTGTAAAGTCAGGATTAACAACATAGAAAGTAGACAAACAGCAAAGAAAATAAATTAAAAAGTCGGTTCTTTGAAAAGATTTATAAAAGTATTACCCCCTAGCAAGACTGAAAGAAAAAGTGGTCCCGTAGGCAAAAGTGAAAAACTCAGAGAACTATGAAGTCACTGCTGTTAATTAAGGGAGATGTGCACTCATGTGCTGTTGGGTGTAAAGATAAAAGTCTAGAAAGTCATTCTTCTAGGCTCACTGATTTTTGAGAAAAACATTAAAGCATTTTTTTTGCCCATTTTTTTCAACTGCAACCCCAAAGGAAACACAAAGAAGAGATAAAGTGGGAGAAGGTGGATGTACATATGGTTAAGTAGTATAGAATCTATGAATGGAGGTTCATAGATATTTTATAAGACTTGAAATACAAAAACACAAATAATCCAATTGTGAAAACATTAGTCTTATTTTTATTTCTGTTGGAAGCATATATATATATTTGCTAAGTCACTTCAGTCGTGTCCGACTCTGTGTGACCCCAGAGACGGCAGCCCACCAGGCTCCCCCGTCCCTGGGATTCTCCAGGCAAGAACACTGGAGTGGGTTGCCATTTCCTCCTCCAATGCATGAAAGTGAAAAGTGAAAGGGAAGTTGCTCAGTTGTGTACAACTCCTATCGACCCTATGGACTGCAGCCTACCAGGCTCCTCCGTCCATGGGATTTTCCAGGCAGGAGTACTGGAGAGGGGTGCCACTGCCTTCTCCCATATATATATATAGAACCCTTCTCTCTATATATAGAACCTAGTTAATCATAATACTTGGTTCACACTCTCCTCTTTGAGCATAACTATCTTTACTTTTCAGTTATTTTTTATTAACAATTATTTAATGAAAATCTAAGAACCTGCCATTCAATGTAAGATCTACAGTGATCCCTAAGTTAAACCTACCCATGTGCTATCTTTCTCAACTCCAGAAACAATTATCCTAAATTTTCTTTATTACTTTTACTGTTATTTTAAAACAATATGTTGTTTCATTTTGCTTTGTTTTTTAATATCTCAGACTGACTTTTCTTCTTAATATATGTAACTAAAATTCACCCATGTTGTCATGGGTGTCACTCATTTATTTTCCTGGGTGACTGGCACAGAATAACTTGTCTGTTTGGCTTCTGTGAGTATCCTTAATTCCCCAAAATATGAGGGTTTGGGTAGTTGCACAAGTACATGCCTAGGAGTAGAATTGAAGGGTCGTGAGACATGACTTGGGTGATGCCAAACTATTTTCCAGAATGGATGTAGTGATTTACATTAGATTCATATCCTTTCCAATATTTGGCATTGTCAGATTTCTAAATTTTTGCCAATTAAATGGGTATAAAATGCTCTCTCATAGTCTTGGTTCGCATTGGCCATGTACGTTACCTCTTCTGTGAAGTGACTCTTCATTTCTTTTTCCTGCTTTTCTATTGGATTGTCGTTTTCTTATTAACTTGAAGGAGTTCTGTGTATACCTTAATAACAATATTATCTTTCATATATGTTTCAGATACCTTCCCTCAGTCTTATCTTTTCACTTTTGAAAAGTCTTTTTGATGAGCCAAAGTTCTTTGTTTTACTGTAGTTGAATAGCTCAGGCTTTTATTTGATGGCCATTACAGGTTCATATATTTAAAAGATCTACAGTCAGTCACCTAGAAAACTCAAAAATGTTTTAAAGTTTTGCATTTGACAAAAAATCTTTAGTCCCTGTATAACTGACTTTTGTATTTGGCATGAGGTAGGGATTCAATTTCACTTTGTTTCCTCTTATAGATAATTGTCTCTGTCTTCATTGTTTTCAAATAGGAAAAGTGACAGAAAGCCTAAGAAGAAAAACCTCACAGCAGGTATTTTTCTCACGGAGTCAAAGAAGAGAAAGCCGTGTCACCCATTTGAAAGAACACAAATCTAATGCAATGCCCACATTTATCATCACATCGCAGCAATGGAAAGAGCCTTCAGAGTCAGGTGATTCATCACTCAGCCCCCAGAGATGCTTCAACTAAATCGCCCAGGACAAATCAGTATCTGACTCACATTTTAAGATATCACTGGGAAAAACTTTCTCATTCCAACCCTTGGTTGTTTTTCTTAGAAAATTTCTCCTCTGCCGAGTCATAGAATCATGCTCATTTCCTTTATATTGAACCCTACTGGAAAATAATTTATGGTAATAATAATCTGCACATGGACCACAAATCTCCCTAAAGATCATAAACTCAAATTAGTTTAAATTAGAATTATAGATAAAGGTTTTGAACACTTGTCCATTAAAACTTTCACTGACCTATAAAACATGTGCTTCCCTTTTGGACAATAAAAGAGAGCACTGATGCGAGGATGGCAGGGATCATTAATAGCATAGAGAATATTTATCTTTTTTTAATTGAAAAATATTGAGAAGTAGTGACAGTGTTAGTTACTCAGTCATGTCCAACTCTTTGTGATCCCTTGAATTATAGCCATCCAGGCTCCTCTGTTCATGGGATTTTCCAGGCAAGAATACTGGACTGGGTTGCCATTCCCTTCTCCAAGGGATCTTCCCAACCCATGGACCAAACCCGGGTCTCTGCATTGCAGGCAGATTCTTTACTTTCTGAGCCACTAGGGAAGCCCTGAAAAATGTTACATCCATTTAATTTTATTTAAGTCTAAGTCCATTTATGTTTGTCCTCCAAAGGGAGAGAATAAATACACGAATAGAGTTAGAGATAATAATTGTTTTACATAATAACAGCACCAGCAAATGCCACAAAATGATTTGCAAACTATGAGTTTAAAGCTAATTCTCAAATCTTGGAACTTCTTTAAATAACAGGGAAACAAGGGGCAGAAATAATTTAGTAGACAATAGTTCCATTTTGGCCAATCATGTGCAGAAACAGAGTAAGAAAGCCCTTCTTACAATTCAAATACAAGATCATATTCTTGGATAGATATTTTGCCTAGTAATAAAAGTCATAAGTATCTTCATATTTGTAAAGAAATGGATAAAATCCAGAAAACTTACCCCAACTTGATAATTTTGAGAAAAGCCATAAATTATTTCATCTCTTTCTGTTATTTTCTCGTGTTCTTCCCTGCTTGGTGACGTTTTCTTCTAAATACCTCTCGATTTGCTTGCGTTTAACATTCTCACTGCAGATTCTTTGTCATAGACTGAAAGATAGTACTTCTTTCTAAGGGACCATTTGAGTTATGGTTCTTCCACACAGCTTTAGTGTTCTCAAGACAGGTACCCAAGGAGTGAGTCATAAAGGTGGAAATTGTTGATGATAGCTTTATTGCTTTTATGGACAGTAAGAAACAGCCATACACGTGTAGAGGTGGGGATAGGGGGATGATATGTTAACATTAATTTCCTTTTATTTAGAAAAATATCTTATAAAAGGAATGCAGCTAATAGCGATCTAAAGAAAGCCCTAATTGAGGTTGGTGCTAAAACCATTCAAATGCTGAAACAGACTTTCAAACTCTAAAACTGGAGGCTGCATTCTCTGAGAATTAGTAAATGACCTAGAAGTTACATTTCTGTTTTTGTTTTATGTTCAAAGATGTGTACTCACAACTGTTGCTCTGTTAAACTGGAAGTTACACAAGCTCTTTGGGTTCAGATCAAAGAGTTCTTGGTTTCTTGCTTTGCCTCTGCCATCATCTGATGAGTTTTGGCCAAATCACTCTATTTTTCATCTGCTTTTGTTACTATATTAAATGGAGATGACATTTTACAAGGCTTTTGTTAGAAATAAATATACTTCAGTATGATTAACTACTACATGCTATGTTTATGAGTGCAATTCCTTATTTGCCCTTGAAGTGATTCAGAAGGCATCTGGATCCTGGTCTATCTCCATTCTTGGTTTAGAACTAAAAACAGGAAAGCAAAGACCTACTGAAAAAAAAAGACTATACAAAAGCCCCAAAGCATATGTCAATGTATATTTTAAAGAAAGAAATGGGAAGAAGTAAAAGCGTCGTTTTTGTCATTCAAGCAAAGATCGAAGAATTCCACTGGAGACTGTCCATGGGCAAGTGTCCAAGCATAGCTGTGAGTGTGTTTCTGAGTGAGACATAGACAAAGGGCAGGGACGGAGGCCCTTCTGAGTCCCCCTTTCATGGGCCAGCACACCTGGTCCAGGGGAGGGCATGTGGCCTTTCTGCCGCCCTGGCCGGGCCCGGCTCTCCAGGGAGTCCCAGCAGGACTGGAGGAGGGGCTGTGTTCTCAAACTGAATCAGCTCAGAGCCGGTTCCCACCGTTCAGTTTGGTTCATGTTTGGTTCCTGGCAACAGTCCAGAAAAGATAAGGGGCCAATTCATAAGAAAGAAGGGGGCAGAGAAGCAGATGGGTGGTGGAGAGTCGCTGCTTTCCATTTTTCTTGTCCTGTTCAATGGTGTATGATTGGCCAGTGTTGATTCTTCCTTTCATTGAACACTTTTATGTGTTGGGAAAGATGCTGTCCTTCAGGCTTTTTAATTTAGATTTTTTTATTGAATGAGGTTGGTTTACAATGTTGTGTTCATTTCTGTTGCTCAGCAAAATGATTCAGTTATACATGCCTATGTATATACATTGTTTTTTAAAATAATTTTTTTCCATTATGGTTTATCATGAGATACTGAATATAGTTCTCTGTGCTATAGTAGGACCTTGCTGCTCACTGTCCTTTAGGTTTGTTCTCTGTGGCTCCAATGGAACATATAGTCAATGTCTTTCCCAGAGAATTCATATGATATTCTTATCACTCCCAGAATGGCTTGCCATTGGCCATGGTTCTTTTGTTTAAAATTTTTTAAAAGGCTTATGTAAGGGGCTTCCCAGATGGCACTAGTGGTAAGGAGCCCACCTGCACATGCAGGAGACACAAGAGACATGCATTCAATCCCTGGGTCTGGAAGATACCCCGGAGGCGAGCATGGAAACCACTGCAATATTTTTGCCCGGAAAATCCCTTCAACAGGGGAGCCTGGCAGGTTACAGGCCATAGGCTCGCAAAAAGTCGAACACAACTGAAGTGACTTAGCATGCACGTGAGAAGCATTTGTATGGCAAGTGTGAGAGGGAAGAGTTGAAATGGGGGCAGGAGTTGTCTTGGGTAGTGGGGAATGTCAGGAAGGGGCAGAAACATGCAAACCCCAGAAAATCTAATGAAGTAAAATCCTGACGTTCTGAGACACAATGGCAATGCATGCTTACATATGAAAAAGTATGTCACCTAACGGGGCAATAACAAGATCATAGTATAAACTGGTGAAATGTTTCAAATTTTAATGGTTTATTTGATTTTTTAAAAATCTATTCAGGAAAAACTACAAACATAATTTTACTTGTCTTGGAAACTTTGTATTTGGTTTCCAGGTACAAAAAAATATTTGAGCTTTTAAGTCTTACCTTTAACATAGAGGACCTAAGGAGAAACTTAGAGGGTAGAAGCATCATTACTTTTGAAGAAAAAAAAATGACTTTGTGACAACTAAGTTTGAGTTGAAAATAGCATCACGAATTCTGTGTGCATAGGACACAATGACATCTGAAGGTGGCCGACAGCAAAGCCCGGTCTAAAAGGATGCTTTTTTGAAGAGGTACGTACAGCTGGAATGTCGGCCCAGGCCACCTGCAACACCTTCCTTGCTCAGTTCAGTTCAGTTCAGTTCAGTCTCTCAGTCATGTCTGACTCTTTGCGACCTCATGGACTGCAGCACACCGGCCTTCCCTGTCATCACCAACTCCCGGAGCTTGTTCAGACTCATGCCCATTGAGTTGATGATGCCATCCAGCCATCTCATCCTCTGTCGTCCCCTTCTCCTCCTGCCTTCAGTCTTTCCCAGCAGCAGGGTCTTTGCCAATGAGTCAGCTCTCTGCATCAGGTGGCCAAAGTATTGGAGCTTCAGCTTCAGCATCAGTCCTTCCAGTGAATATTCAGGACCGATTTCCTTTCGAATAGACTGGTTGGATCTCCTTCCTTGCTCCTCCGGCCCAAATCTTTCCTTCCTCTGCAGTCCCACAGCCTCTTATTATCATCTCTCACTCAGGTCACCTATCATGTGCCCTAAACAGCCCCTATTATGTGTCTCAAGAACTTAGGCCACATTTCAGATGAAGTTTCCTAGAGACAGAGCCAAAGGTGCACTTCATGTGCTGGTGATAGACTGAAGGCGTTCTCGCGGGAAGTGTCTGTAGGGTGGGGAGTGCATCGGGATCCAAAGAGGAAGGAGGTGGGTTCCATCCAGTCCTCCTCAAGCTTTGGAGCATAAAGTGTATTGCAGAGTCTGTCCTGCCTTCAAACAGGTGAGCGAAACTTTGACACCCTCCCCCTGAGCTCTGACCTTGGATGAGGGCATGTTCACTCTGGGCAAAGTGGCTTCCATTGCCCAAGAGCAATCCTCTGGATGAGGTTGGAGAGGGTTTAGTTGGAGCCCAAAAGAAGCAAAGGGGACAAGCACACCAACCAGCAGATAAAAAGGATTCCAAGGGATCTGGATGAGGGTCCCTGTTGCAGACTGGTATGGGAATCAGCATCATCTTTCCAGAGTGGGCAGAACATTTTGGAAGAGAATTAACTGAAACACAGACAGACCTGGGTCTAGGGTTCACTTGGCAGGAACCAGCATGGACCAGTCAAGACCCAAGACCAAATGATAACAGTCAGAGTAATCACAATGACAGCTAAAGTGATATAGTGTTTACTGCATGCCAGACCCTGTGCTAAGTCCTCCGCCTAAATGAACACATTCATTCTTTGCCATAGCCCAAAGAAGCAGGTACTGATCTTATTCCCAGTTTACAGAGGAGAATATTAATTTACAGGTGAGGAAGTAGCCGTTCTTGGAAAAGTTATGTAACTTCACTCAGGTTATAAACCAAACAGGTGACCGACCTGAGTTTTGAATCCAGACGGTTTCTACTCTGAGTGCTTGTGCTCTATACGACCTTTCTGCATACTGTTGCCTCCCCTTTTCAGAATTTAGCTACCATGCCAGCAAAGTGAGGATGGTGTGTATGAGTTTCCTATTGCTGCTAAAAAAAATTATCACAAACTTAGTAGCTTAGGACAATGCACATTTATGACTTTACAGTCGGGACATCAGAAGTTTGAAATGGGTTTCATGGGGCTAAAATCAACGTATCAGCTGGCCCGAGTTCCTCCTGGAGGAGCTGCTTCCTGGCCTTTTCCAGCTTCCAGAAGGCTCCTACGTCCCCTGGTTTGTGGTCCCTTCCTCTTTCTTTACAGCCATCAGAGTAGCATTGGTGCATCTCTCTCTCACTCTGACCCTCCAGCCTCCCTCTTTCAATTATAAGAACCCTTAGTGACTACATTTGGCCACCCAGATAATCCAGGATAATCTTCCCTTATTTCATCATATCTGCAAAGTACTTCTGCTGAAGATGTCTTTGGAGGGAATGATGCTGAAGCTGAAACTCCAGTACTTTGGCCACCTCATGCAAAGAGTTGACTCATCGGAAAAGACTGATGCTGGGAGGGACTGGGAGCAGGAGGAGAAGGGGACGACAGAGGATGAGATGGCTGGATGGCATCATTGCCTTGAAGGACGTGAGTCTGAATGAACTCCGGGAGTTGGTGATGGACAGGGAGGCCTGGCGTGTTGCGATTCATGGGGTTGCAAAGAGTCGGACACGACTGAGCAACTGGACTGAACTGAACTGAGCATATTCATACGTTCTGGGGATTAGGGTGTGGACATCTTTGAAGATCATTATTCTGCCTACCCCTGGAGAAGGAACTGGCAACCTACTCCAATATTCTGGTCTGGACAATCCCATGGACAGAAGGGGCTGTGGGGCTGCCGTCCATGAGGTCACAAAATTGTCGAACACAATTTAGCGGCTGAGCACAAGCGTGCTGCCACAGTGTGCAAAGAGCAGCCTCGGGTTTGTCTTTGGCCTCCTAGCCTGGCAGAAGGAGGATTTAATATATTTTAATTTTAATTTTAGGTGGCTCAATGGTAAAGAATTCGTCTGCCAATGCAGGAGACGCAAGTTCTATCTCTGGGTCAGGAAGATCATCTGGAGGAGGAAATGGCAGCCCACTCCAATATTCTCGCCTGGGAAATGTTATGGACAGAGCAGTTTGGCAGGTTGCAGTCACAGGGTCATGAAGAGTCGGACACAACTGATTAAGCATGCGAACAATTTTAACTCTGGAAGAAGAAACTCTCATTTCTTTCACATCTGAGTTGATAAACTGAGATTCATACTGGGTATTGGGGCTTGTATACCCGTCTTATCCCTGGTAGCTCAGCTGGTAAAGAATCCACCTGCAATGCAGGAGGCCCTGGTTTGATTCCTGGGTTGGGAAAATCCCCTGGAGAAGGGTTAGGCTACCCACTCCAGTATTCTTTCCTGGAGAATTCCATGGACAATATAGTCCACGGGGTTGAAAAGAGTCAGGCACAACTGACTCGCTTTCACTTTCATACATATAAGCCACTTTCACTCATTCATTCATTTAACTAACATTTACTTACCACCTGCCGGTGACTGTTTTGTGAGAGAAATGACCTTTTAGTATGTTTTAGCCACTTGACATTTTTGAGGTCAGCTTGCTGGGGTCTGGGCTACACCAACGACTGTAACGAAGTTTAAAAATGCAACTTTAAATGTGAGCACTAGAGAGTAGGTGCCTCAGAGTCTAGCAGACGCCTTGTTATTTGGATTAAATCATTGTAATTTTTTAAAGTGTTTTATTTTTTAAATTTTAAATATTTATTTATTTGGCTGTCTCGCGTCTTAGTTGCGGCGCAGGGGATCTTTGCTGCGTCAGGCAGGATCTTTCCTTGCAGCGCACAAACTCTCCAGTTGCAGAGCTCACGTTTAGTCGCTCTGCAGCAGGTAGGAGCTTAGTTTCCCGACCAGGGTTCAGACCTGCACCCCCTGCCCTGCAAGGCAAGTTCCCAACCACTGAACCACCAGGGAAGTTCCCATCTATAATTTTTTAAATTGTGATAAAATACACATAAGATTTACCATCTCCATCATTTTTAAGTGTGGATACAGTTCAATAGTGTTGAGTATATTCACACTGTTGTGAAAGAGATCTCCAGAACTTTTTCATCTCACAAAACTGAAACTCTACACCATTAAGCAATAGCTCTCCACTTCCTCCGCACTCTGCCACTGGCAGCCCCTGTCCTACATTCTGAGTTTAGCTACTCTAGAGGGCCCTCGTGTAAGTGGAATCACAGCAAATGTGTATTTTTGTGACTGGTTTATTTTAATTAACAAAATGTCTTACAGGTTCATTCAAGTTGCAGTGTGTGTCAGACTCTCCTTCCTTTTTAAGACTGAATAATGTTTCACTGTAAGGTATATTTCATTTTGTTTACCCATTCATCTGTTGATGCACATTTGAGAGCTTATCTGTAATGCTTTCAGGGTGCAGAAGCCATCTTTATAGGAAGAGGACCCCACAGGCAACACTGTAGTCTGGCTTATTTCTTCACCTCCTACAGATTCTAGCCACCAGCTGCATTTCTTTCTTTTCCTCATCTTTATTTATTTTTTTAATTTGTATACAATTTTAAAAGGTTACTTTCCAGTTACAGTTATTACAAAATAGTGGTTATAGTCCCTGTTTCATACAATACATCTTTGAACCTGTCTTATTCCCAATAGTTTATACCTCCCACTCCACTACCACCACTACTGCATTCTAATTCTGAAATGACAAATTCAGGGATTGAGGAATGGTAGATGAATCACAATATGTACAGAGGCAAAACATGTTTTTTAAAAAAATATGTGAGGAGTCAGTAGTACATTTCTCCCCATATTTTGTTATTCCATATGTAAGAAAACAAATCTCCAAAAAAAAAAGCTTGAAAATAGAAATAATGGAAAGCATTACTATAAAATGTAAAGCCTAAACGTGACATCAAAACACCCCAAATTATATTCATTATTCTGAAAATTTCTATTTGCCTCATGCTGAAGCACAGAATAGAATTTTAAAGCTCTTTTATGATTATGCGTAGCTTTTTGGTCTATTATCCAAATAGGAGGCCTATAATTTATGCCTCCTATCTTGAAAAAAATATTTTTCAACTTTATATTAAAACAGAAAAAGAATCTTTCAAAAGCCAATTTAGGTCAGAAGTTAGAGTTGTTTCTTCAACTCAACAACGAATAAAGTTTGGGTATTTCGTTTTTAAAAAAGAACAGTGACACTCTACAATGGTGTCTATCCCACAGAAATGTTGGCAATGTATACAAGGTTGTATGAACAAAAACATTCATTGGATTGTTGCCTGTATAAAGAGAACAGAAATGTCATAAACATCCAAGGACAAGAGAATAGTTCTATAAATCACCTACATCAATACTATAGAATAATGTGTATTTAAAAGAATGTAGTAGATCACTATATGTTCATCTGGAAATAGCTCCAAACAAATTAAGTTAAATTAACCCAAGGCACAGATTAATACATATAGTATTCATTATTTCAATCCTTTTTTATTTTCTTGAGAGCCAACTGCCTAATAGCTAGTTGTGAGAATTTAATGAGGTACAATTCATGCAAAACTTAATTAGAAATCATGTAAAACTTGCTTAGAACACTGGCACATATATTAAGTGCTCCAAAATGTTAGTTCTTTTACTAGACAATATTCTGCTTATGTAAGCAGAATAACAAAATAAGCAGAATAACCTCCAAGAATAAGTCTCCAAGGCATGATTCTTCCACATCCTTAAACAGAGCCAGTTCTGGGTGAAACTGTGGACTTGGCCTTCATCATTCCTTCATTAACTGCAAACCACTGCTCTTCAGGCTTCCAGAGCCCTTGGGCTATAGGACTTCTATCCTCATCATGCTCCATCACCCCATTACTCAGGATCCCTCATGTGGCCCTCATACAGACCTATCACCTTTGGGCAGAAGATAAAATATCTATCTGCTCCCTACGTACATACGATCCTGGCTGAATTATTAGCCAATCTGGAAAAGAACTGTTTATACAAGATCTACAAGTCTTCGCTAAGAATCTTCATTTTTCATCAAGATATCTCCATTTTGGAAACACATTCTCCTTTAATGGCATAACTGCCAGATCCCTACCATTCCTGGTGCAGAGTACGTGGAGGATGCAGTTTGTCATCTTGGGTCTGCAGTCCTGTGACCTGGCTCAGAAACTCAAATCCAGCACTTGGTCTTAGTTCTGTGGTCTAGCACAAATTGCTTACTTTTCCTAACCAGAATGTCTTCATCTATAATTAAAGATAATATCTACTTTCTAAAAGTTGTTGGAAGGATTGTTTTTAAAGTAGATGTAAAGATTTGGAGAAGGAAATGGCAACCCACTCCAGTGTTCTTGCCTGGAGAATCCCAGGGACGGGGGAGCCTGGCAGGCCGTGGTCCATGGGGTCACAGAGAGTCAGCCACGACTGAAGCGACTAAGCGTGCAAGCACGCACGTGAAGCATTTAGCATAGTGTGGGGCATATAGGACGCACGTACCAACTGGTAGAGGTATGGCTGTCTAGATAAATGGGTGGATATCAAGACAAGCAGTTTCACGTGTCTGGGTCATTTCATTAATATAATATGTACGTTGATCTCATCTCCTTATTATGGCTGTAAGCTCCTTGAAAATGGAGCCCTAACATCCACTAATTTATTTTTTTTCCCCTTTGCTAAGGTGACTTGGTTCCCAGATCTTTCAGGGGTCTTTCCTGTCCTCTCTGAAAGACCATGGTTGGGACCATGCATTCATTCTCTGGATTGGACAGTATGACCAGCAGAACAACATAAAAGTTAAGGCTACTCTCCCTGGAGTCCAACAGACATAATTCTGCCATATACTCATTGTGTGGTCCTGAGCAGATTATTCAACCCTAATAAGCCCCGGCTTCCTAGGATGTGTATGTGATCAGTAGAAATTGGGACCTTTTAAAGGTTGATGTGAGAATTCTATTAGATTGTGTGTGAAGCATGTGGCAGAGTGCCTGGTATATAGTAAGTGCTGATAAATGTTGACTGATACCATTACTGTCATCCTCATCATTTTCTCTTCCTCCCCTTCCTCACCAGAGTACTAGAGAACCTAGCCCTGACACTGACCGTTTATCTCTCATTCCTTCCTTCGGACCATTGCTTAAGGAGTGTCAACTACACCAGGAGCTGTGGTGGTGCCGTGTGCTGTGCTGAGCTGCTCAGCCATGTCCAACTCTTTGCAACCCCATGGACTGTAGCCCGCCAGGCTCCTCTGTCCATGGGGATTCTCTAGGCAAGAATACTGGAGTGAGTAACCTATCCCTTCTCCGGGGGAATCTTCCCCACCTAGGGACAGATCCAGGTTGTCCTTGCATTGCAGGCGGATTCTTTACCAGCTGAGCTACCAGGGAAGCCCATTGTGATGGGTGCTGTAGGGTATAAAGGTGGTTGAGTGTGCTTCTGGGAGCAGGGTAGAAGGAGGATGTTTGCGTGAACTTAATTCACCTAGATATGCTCTCTGGAAAGGTCGACCCCTCATTTCCATGCCTTCCCAGAGGGGGGAAGTGCATTTTGTCCAGGGCTGGGGGAAAACCCTCTCCATTCACTGCCTCTTAGCAGAGGCTTACCTATTTTAAGGCAAATAGGAGGAAAATGTGACATCATGAACAGAAGAGATGATATGAAACAGGTGGGACTCCGTGGTCACCCTCTGGACCCCAGTGCTGGCCAGTGGTGGCTTTGCTTGGGTTGGAGGCAGGCCCTCAATCATTCGTTCATTCATCCAACTGTTTCTGAAACTTCTTGAGGTTATTCTCTCATTAGCGTGAGTGGTTGAGCTCCTACATAAACATGCGATGCCTAGTATGTTCCATGCTCACAAACACTCCAAACCTTCTGTCAACTATTTACTTTTTAAAGGTTTGTTTGTCTTCTCTGTTTACAAATTATGATGCTATATACAGACGTTCATGTATAGAGAAGAGAGCACATGTTTTGAGTCATGAAACTTGGGTTTTCATCACAATCTCTGCTTTAGATGTCACTCTTTCAGGTCCACACTTGCTCATCTGTAAAATGGGAGTTACATTGATATTATCCTTGCTGTTACTAAAAACGCCTTTTACATTTCTGTTTCTTTTCCTAAGGAATAGAAAGATTGGTGAAAAATCAGTGGAGAAAAAGTCTTGATTTGCCAGCCGCTGGTCAGTATACACGTTTAAATCTCACTAAAAATGTCTTGTGCAAATGGAAATATCTTGACTGCTTTAACAGGGTACCCTAAAGTATCAAAGTGCAGTGAAAGTTTTGCCAGTCAGTGATAAACATTGTACAGAAGCGTTTTCATTTTTTAGCATTTTATTACGAATGTTAAATAAGCACATTGATTAAAGAGATTCTGAATGTGGTTTTTAGTAAAACAGAAGACAGCTGGCTTCTGTTGACCAGGTAGGAGGATATGAGTGGATGTTGACCTTGATCTTTGAAGAAATTTACACGGAGAGATAAGAAGGAAGAAGAGGAAGGGGTAATGTTATTAAAGGAAAAAAAAGATCAACTAATGAGGAACCAGGGCAAGAAATAGAGTCCAGGTCCAGTTCTGTGTCTGTGGCCAGGGAAATGGCTCACAAGCCATTAGAAATGCACTGTTTTGAGTTCTACTGATATTTGGATCTTGCCAGAGTAGAAAAATGTCACAGAATTTCTAACTCTTTTAACAGCGAGATCTTCATTTTTGAGCGAGGTGGGGGTGGGAGGAGGGGCAGGGTTCAAATTGTTTTATTTGTTTGTAATGTTACAATTAAATTTAGTCGCTGGATGAGATTTGCACTGGGGGAAATAATAAAAGTTAGAATCAGATCTCTCCGAGTTTTAACTCCTCTGCAGCATTTATAGAGAGGCCAGACATTCCTCGGGCTGCTTCCAACCGACAGCTTAGCACGTGGGGTAAGGGTCCAGTACTAGAGCCTGGAGATTGCTGCTCAGCATGGGGCTCCTCTAGCGGGAAAGTTTTGTTCTCGATTGTCCCCTATAAGCTTGGCCGAGATTTCCTCCAGGCTGCGTCTCCTCCTGCTTCAGCCTCCTTCCTGATCTGCTCCTTTCACAGTGTCACGCCTTTCCCAGCATCATGACCTGAGATCTTTTCCTGTTACCCCTGCTCCCTCACCCCTTCATCCTCTATAGAAATTGCCCCCAGTAAATCTTTTGAACTTTTAAATCCACCTTGACATCTGCTTCTTCGCAGACTTGAACTGACGCAGTTCCTCAAAGGTTTTTTGTGAAGCTTAAATGAGATCATTCACATAAGGTGCTTGGCACGGTGTTGGATTCATAGCAAATCTCATTGAAAACTGGCTGATGAAATTTTGAGAAAGAAGAATAAAGTTGGAGGAATCACACTACTTGATTTTAGGAGTTACTGTAAAGCTATAGATATCAAGACAGTGGAGGTATTGGCAAAGGGATATAGACACATAGGTCAATGGAAGAGAATAAAGAACCCAGAAATAGACCCACACAAACATAGTCAATTGATTTTTGACAAAGGCCCGAAAGCAGTTCAATGGAGAAAGGATGGTCTTTTCAACAAATATGTTGGAACATTTGGACATCCATAGGCAAACAAAAAGATAAATTTGACCTAACACTACACCTTATACAAAACTTAACTCAAAATAGATCATAGATCTAAGACTTAAAACTTTTAGAAGAAAACACAGGAGGAAATATTTGTTTAACTTGGGGTTAGTTCACAGAGATGACACAAAAGCATAATTCATAAAAGAATACAGCCATAAGTTAAAGCTCATCAAAATTAAAACCTTTTTGTCTGTGAGACATACTGTTTGTTAAGAGGATGAAAAGAGCGGCTAACAAACTGGGAGTAAATATTGGCTAATTAAATTTTCTACAAATGATTTATATCCAAAATATATTTTTGAAAAACCCTTAAAACTCAACAGTAAGAAAATAAAAAACTAAGATACAGATAAAAGATGAGTAGATACTTCACTAAAGAGGATAAAAGGATGGCAAGGAAGCATGAGGAAAGATATTCAATATTATTAACCATCACGGAAATGCAAATTGAGGTCACAATGAGATATCAGTAGATGCCTAGTAAAACGGTGAATTACTGACCACGCAGAGTGCTGCTAAGAATGGAAAACAGCTGGAACTCTCATTCAGAGTTGATGGAAATGCAAAATAGTACAACTACTCTGAAACTTCTCTGTAATTTTAAATATAGACCACATGACCCAGCAATCTCACTCCTAGGCATTTACCTTAGAGAACTAAAAACTTGTGCTCATACAAAAATCTGTACACAAATATTTAGAGAAGCCCTATTCTTAATTTCCCCCAACTGGAAACAACCCAAATGTCCTTCCACAAATGATTCATCAGCTGTGACACAGGCGTGCAGTGGAGTACTTAGCAACAAAAACGAGGCAGCTGCTAATATATGCAACGACTTGCATGGATCTCAAAAGCATTATTCTGAATGCAAGAAAATCTCAAAAGGTGATATACTGTATGATTCCACTTATATGACAGTCTCTAAAAGACCAGAAGACCTTCCCAGGTGGTGCTACTGGTAAAGAACCTGCCTGCCAATGCAGGAGACATAAGAGATGTGGGTTCCACCCTTAGGTCCAGAGGATCCCCTGGAGGAGGGCATGGCAGCCCACTCCAGTATTCTTGCCTGGAGAATCCCACGGACAGAGGAGCCCGGCAGGCTACCGTCCATCACATCGCAGAGTCAGACACGACTGAAGCAACCTGGAGCAAAGGACAATACCGTAGTTATACAGAACAGATCGGTATCCAGGGGTAAGGATGGGGAGAGTGGGACTGCAAAGGAGCAACATGAGGGACTTTTCTGAGGTGATGGATTTGTTCTGTACCCTGATGTGCTGGTGGATAGGAGAATCCCTACAAATATGAAAATGCACAGTGCTGTAACACACACACACACTTGATTTCACTACATTCGAATTTAAAATATAGAATTAATTCAAATATTAGTCATTAATGCTATTGGCATCACTGTTTGTTATGTAAATAATAGTTGTCACTGGTCGTTGTCTAATTGTAAGTGTTCCTGTTTTTCATTTCCCACACCCTGCTAAACCTGCCATCAAGCTCACGCTTGCTGTGTTCTAAAACCTCATTCAGTTCCACAGTCAGACTAGGAAGATTTTGTTCAGAAAATTGATTCAGCAAAGGATAGTCATCAAATGCTATGAAGATTACACAATCGATTTAGTGAACGTCAGTAATGACGGTAATGATGACACCAGGTATGATAACAGCATCCCGAAGCTCAGGAACATTTCCTCAGTGGCTCATCTATGTAGAGAGATCCTAACAGATATTAACATTAACTCTTTCCATAGGCATGAACGTCAACAAGTCACGGCTCAAAATGAGGCGAGGACTTTGAGGGGAATCCCTGGAGTGACACTTCACTGTGATTCTGAGAAACCAAATGATTCTTTCAGCTTCCTAGACAAACTGTCAGTGGGTCTGTACCATAGGGCAGGAGCCACAGAAATACCTGTGTGGTCTGACTCACCTCCTCTTCGCTCGTCACTTTCTAATCAAGCCCTAACTCTTTGTCAGTGACTGACCCCGCTTCTGATAGGTGGACTGTGTTGTTACCAGGTTCCTCCAGGTGGCAGATGGTTGGCTCCAGCCCCGGGGGTGGAACCTAAAGGCTGGCATGGAGGTACCTGGGTACCAGTTGTGTATGAAAAGTGTAGCCACGGGGCTGCCTTCTCCTCTTTGTATTGTCAGTTTTTCTCCAAAGCCCACCCACCTCACCTACCACCAATGGGCTCACTCTGAGGATTTTCTACATGAGGCTAACGGATTCCCTGGAGAAACATAGAATTCTATAAAACTTATTTATGCACTTGTTGGAAGCTCAGCCAGTTTTAAAGGAAAACTCCCTGATGATAGAAATGTGAATTTTGTGTATACAGACAATATTGTGGGTGCCCCTTTGATGGTATCATACTGTGTGGCAGACTCCCACAATGCTTTCTCCGTATTTTTTTTCCAAAAGATAAGGGTTCAATAATACTGGTGTTAAAATAAGAAAAATTAAAAACACTGAGTTATTGCCATTTCCATTTGTCAAATTGGCAAAAATAAGGAACGACCACGTCCACATCTTCACTCTGCAAGTTCACGGCTTGATTGATCTGATTCTTAGGTCCAGCTCGGGCCCTCTTCCTGCACATAGTCTCATCTTTTAATTTACTATTATTTATTTACTATTATTGAATAAAGCTCACTGCCCCTGTACTATAAATGCAATATGTGCTCAGTACAAAAAAATAGATAAAATACCAAAAACTGCAAGCAAGCAAAAACAATTACCTGTAGAGAACAGATTTGCGGCTCCCCAGGGGAAGAGGGCTGGAGGAGGGATGGAGTGGGAAGTTGGGGCTGGCAGATGTAAGCTGTTATATAAAGAAGGGACACACAGCAAGGTCCCACTGCATAGTATAGAGAACTGTATTCACTATCTTATAATAAACCATAATGGAAAAGAATCTTTTAAAATTGCCTGTGGTCTCAAGAGCCGTAGACGATCACTGTTGAAAAGTTGATGACATTCCCCACAATTGTTTTTGTAAAGCACCTGTGTTCCTGCTTTTAAATAGAGTTGGGACAACGTCAAGTATAATAACCTGTTGCTGTTGTTTAGTCACTCAGTCTTGTCCGACTCTTTGCGACCCTGTGGACTGTAGCCCGCTAGGCTCCTCTGTCCATGGGCTTTCCCAGGCAAGAATACCGGAGTGGATGGCCATTTCCTTCTACAGGGGATCTTCCCGACCCAGGGATTGAATCGGCATCTCCTGCTCTGGCAGGTGGACTCTTTACCACTGAGTCACCTGGGAAGACCTTAGTAGTCTGTTGTTCACTTGCTAAGTCATGTTCAACTCTTTGTGACCCCATGGGCTGCAGGAAGCCAGACTTCTCTGTCCTTCACCATCTCCAGGAACTTGCTCAGTCTCATGTCCATTGACTTGTGTGTGTGTTAGTCGCTCAGTCGTGGCTGACTCTGTGACCCCATGCACTGCAGCATGTACCAAGTTTCTCT
>SJYC01001318.1:0-30588 GCA_006408675.1 Madoqua kirkii | reverse complement strand
AGGAGAATCCCTACAAATATGAAAATGCACAGTGCTGTAACACACACACACACACTTGATTTCACTACATTCGAATTTAAAATATAGAATTAATTCAAATATTAGTCATTAATGCTATTGGCATCACTGTTTGTTATGTAAATAATAGTTGTCACTGGTCGTTGTCTAATTGTAAGTGTTCCTGTTTTTCATTTCCCACACCCTGCTAAACCTGCCATCAAGCTCACGCTTGCTGTGTTCTAAAACCTCATTCAGTTCCACAGTCAGACTAGGAAGATTTTGTTCAGAAAATTGATTCAGCAAAGGATAGTCATCAAATGCTATGAAGATTACACAATCGATTTAGTGAACGTCAGTAATGACGGTAATGATGACACCAGGTATGATAACAGCATCCCGAAGCTCAGGAACATTTCCTCAGTGGCTCATCTATGTAGAGAGATCCTAACAGATATTAACATTAACTCTTTCCATAGGCATGAACGTCAACAAGTCACGGCTCAAAATGAGGCGAGGACTTTGAGGGGAATCCCTGGAGTGACACTTCACTGTGATTCTGAGAAACCAAATGATTCTTTCAGCTTCCTAGACAAACTCTCAGTGGGTCTGTACCATAGGGCAGGAGCCACAGAAATACCTGTGTGGTCTGACTCACCTCCTCTTCGCTCGTCACTTTCTAATCAAGCCCTAACTCTTTGTCAGTGACTGACCCCGCTTCTGATAGGTGGACTGTGTTGTTACCAGGTTCCTCCAGGTGGCAGATGGTTGGCTCCAGCCCCGGGGGTGGAACCTAAAGGCTGGCATGGAGGTACCTGGGTACCAGTTGTGTATGAAAAGTGTAGCCACGGGGCTGCCTTCTCCTCTTTGTATTGTCAGTTTTTCTCCAAAGCCCACCCACCTCACCTACCACCAATGGGCTCACTCTGAGGATTTTCTACATGAGGCTAACGGATTCCCTGGTGGAACATAGAATTCTATAAAACTTATTTATGCACTTGTTGGAAGCTCAGCCAGTTTTAAAGGAAAACTCCCTGATGATAGAAATGTGAATTTTGTGTATACAACAATATTGTGGGTGCCCCTTTGATGGTATCATACTGTGTGGCAGACTCCCACAATGCTTTCTCCGTATTTTTTTTCCAAAAGATAAGGGTTCAATAATACTGGTGTTAAAATAAGAAAAATTAAAAACACTGAGTTATTGCCATTTCCATTTGTCAAATTGGCAAAAATAAGGAACGACCACGTCCACATCTTCACTCTGCAAGTTCACGGCTTGATTGATCTGATTCTTAGGTCCAGCTCGGGCCCTCTTCCTGCACATAGTCTCATCTTTTAATTTACTATTATTTATTTACTATTATTGAATAAAGCTCACTGCCCCTGTACTATAAATGCAATATGTGCTCAGTACAAAAAAATAGATAAAATACCAAAAACTGCAAGCAAGCAAAAACAATTACCTGTAGAGAACAGATTTGCGGCTCCCCAGGGGAAGAGGGCTGGAGGAGGGATGGAGTGGGAAGTTGGGGCTGGCAGATGTAAGCTGTTATATAAAGAAGGGACACACAGCAAGGTCCCACTGCATAGTATAGAGAACTGTATTCACTATCTTATAATAAACCATAATGGAAAAGAATCTTTTAAAATTGCCTGTGGTCTCAAGAGCCGTAGACGATCACTGTTGAAAAGTTGATGACATTCCCCACAATTGTTTTTGTAAAGCACCTGTGTTCCTGCTTTTAAATAGAGTTGGGACAACGTCAAGTATAATAACCTGTTGCTGTTGTTTAGTCACTCAGTCTTGTCCGACTCTTTGCGACCCTGTGGACTGTAGCCCGCTAGGCTCCTCTGTCCATGGGCTTTCCCAGGCAAGAATACCGGAGTGGATGGCCATTTCCTTCTGCAGGGGATCTTCCCGACCCAGGGATTGAATCGGCATCTCCTGCTCTGGCAGGTGGACTCTTTACCACTGAGTCACCTGGGAAGACCTTAGTAGTCTGTTGTTCACTTGCTAAGTCATGTTCAACTCTTTGTGACCCCATGGGCTGCAGGAAGCCAGACTTCTCTGTCCTTCACCATCTCAGGAACTTGCTCAGTCTCATGTCCATTGACTTGTGTGTGTGTTAGTCGCTCAGTCGTGGCTGACTCTGTGACCCCATGCACTGCAGCATGTACCAAGTTTCTCTGTCCATGAGATTTTCCAGACAAGGATACTGGAGTGGATTGCCATTCCCTTCTCCAGGGGATCTTCCCGACCCAGGGATCGAACCTGGGTATCCTGCACTGCAGGCAGATTCTTTACCAACTGGGCTACAAGGGAAGCCCCAATTAACCATCTCACCCTCTGTCATCCCCTTCTCCTGCCTTCAATCTTTTCCCCACACGAGGGTCTTTTCCAGTGAGTCAACTCTTCGCGTCATATTCTGTAGCTTACTTTTATTTTCACGTATCATTTATCAAACATAGTCTTGTTCTTCACAGTCAGATCATTAAGCAGGGCAATAGGCGGCTCTGTCCCAAAGGACAGTTATAATGTCCCATCATGAAAACTCTCGTCACCATCACCATGCCAGGTTAATTTCCTTACTCTGTCAAGACTTTTGTGCTCTCTCTTTCTGTCCCCTGCCACAGGGAGAGGGAGAATGAATGTTTACCTGGGCTTTTCACTTCAGGTTAAAAAACTTTACAGCTGACAAACCTCACCCTACATTAAAGGGCCTCTTGGGATTCAATTTTATGTTTCTTAGAAAGCCTAGAATGTGTCCATGGAGCACTCTGGCATCCCTCCAACAACTTCCCAACACAAAGAGGAGATAGACATCAGGGTCTAGTGTTACCAACCTTATTAATGCCTAATTTCTTCTCTGAAATAACACCACCTGCCACAGCTTAGAATTTTGTTTTCTAAGGCCCTCCTCAATGTTTTCTGGAATACTCAAGACAAACAAATGTCTGTTTGCTACAATCTTTCAAATCGCTTCTTGCAAAATAACCACAATAGAGGATTCCAGCTGCTCCCTGGGAGACTCAGAAACGACATAAGCTTTTTGAAACTCCTTCAGATCTGTGCTTCAAAATCAAGAAATAAAATTATAAAACTTTACTGCATATGCAAAGACAATGCAGAAAAATGCAAAGTATTCTGAATTTACAAACAAGGATCTTAAAGATCTTTAAGACCCAATCAAAGCACTTTCATTCAGGAAAGTCTTCCTGGAAGAGGTGATACCTGAGTTGAAGAGTAGAGGGTTAACCAGAGTGGGCTGGGGGCCAGAGAGTGAGACCATCCTGGCAAGGAGCATGACATAAGCAAAGGCGCAGAAGCAAGAAGTATGGAGGTGACTCGGTTCAGTGTTCTTTCTCCTGTTAAAGGATAGACTACAAGGTGGTATAGGGGGCAGAGGGAGACTAGCCAGAAGTGAGACTAGAGAGCTAGAGAGGGAACAAAAGGAAAAGCCAAACCCGCCCAGACTGAACACAAAAGCATTCTATTCCAGTGGGCTTTATGGATTTAGGGCTCCCTGGTGGCTCAGAGGGTAAAGAATCCGCCTGCAATGCAGGAGACCTGGGTTCCATCCCTGGGTTGGGAAGACCCCCTGAAGAAGAGAATGGCTACCTGCTCCAGTATTCTGGCCTGGAGAAGTCCATGGACAGAGGCTCCTGAAAGTCTACAGTCCACGGGGTTGCAAAAGAGTTGGACATGACTGAACGACTTTCACTTATGGATTGAGTGTTTTAGTCTATCACAACATTTAAATCCTTGTATGTAAACTGAGATACAAACAAACAATTTTTAGTAATTTTTACTCCCCAGATTTCTCCTACGCAGTGAGAACATATCTTCAAATATTTTCTATCCTTTCTCCATGTAGAGCTTTGTGAAAGTTTAGGTCATTTGTAAGTTTCACCCTAACAGGAGGAAATAAGCATTTGAATTACAATGGCAACCCACTCCAGTATTTTTGCCTAGAGAATCCCATGGACAGAGGAGCCTGGCGGGCTACAGTCCGTAGCGTCGCAAAAACTCAGACACAACTGAGCGACTAATATTATATATATATATATATATATGTCTATATATATATGTCTATATATATGTCTATATATATGTCTATATATATATATAGACATACACATGTATGTATATGTACAAGCGTGTGTGTGTGTATATGTACAAGCGTGTGTGTGTGTGTGTGTGTGTGTGTGTGTATGTGTAAGGTGACACAATAGATATACTTTGTACTTCATTCCCTAAATACCCTTTCATATCTCTGTGGCTTGCTGCATGTTGTTCTCATGACTGAAGGCCTTTCTTCCTAATCCTTTCCCACAAGATAAATTCAGGCATATTCTTCAAACCCAGTGACACTCGCCTTGAAGACAGGGCCCTGGCAATTCATCTGTGCTCCCAGATAATTTTCTATCACTTTTTCAGTACTTCAAAGAGTAGTTCTCAATGATGGCAATACAGCAAAAGCACTGAGGTTGCTTTGCAAAAATACCCTTGCATGGACTTCACCCTCTAGAGATTTTGATGTCACTGGTCTGGGGTGGGGCCCGGGGATCAGTATTTCTTAGAGCTGATGTTACACCAATTTGATGTAGCTGGTTGATTGTATGTTCAATTCATATATCCTTAATGGATTTTCTGTCTATTTATTCTATCAAGTCCTGAGAGAAGAATATTAAAGCTGTAACTGTGGATTTTTCCATTTCTCCTTTTAATACCATATGCTTTTGTTTCGTGTGTTTTGAAACTGTTGCTAGTTGCGTGCACATTAGGCTTGAGTCTGCCTTGTGAACTGACACTTCTGTTGTGGTGTAGTGTCTGTCTTTATTGGTGGTAACTTTCATTGCTCCGAAATTTACTTTGCCTGTTATTAATGCAGCCATTCTAGCTCTCTTTGCATTGGTGTTTGCATGGTCTACCTTGCCCATCTTTTTATTTTTTAACTTACCTATACCATTGTGTTAACTTCTATGCAGAGTACATCATGAGAAACACTGGACTAGAAGAAACACAAGCTGGAATCAAGATTGCTGGGAGAAATATCAATAACCTCAGATATGCAGATGATACCACCCTCATGGCAGAAAGTGAAGAGGAACTAAAGAGCTTCTTGATGAAAGTGAAAGAGGAAAGCGAAAAAGTTGGTTTAAAGCTCAACATTCAGAAAACAAAGATCATGGCATCCGGTCCCATCACTTCATGGGAAATAGATGGGGAAACAGTGGAAACACTGTCAGACTTTATTTTGGGGGCTCCAAAATCACTGCAGATGGTGACTGCAGCCATGAAATTAAAAGACACTTACTCCTTGGAAGAAAAGTTATGACCAACCTAGACAGCATATTCAAAAGCAGAGACATTACTTTGCCAACAAAAGTCCGTCTAGTCAAGGCTATGGTTTTTCCAGTAGTCATGTATGGATGTGAGAGTTGGACTGTGGAGAAGGCTGAGCACCAAAGAATTGATGCTTTTGAACTGTGGTGTTGGAGAAGACTCTTGAGAGTCCCTTGGACTGCAAGAAGATCCAAGCAGTCCATTCTAAAGGAGAACAACCCTGGGATTTCTTTGGAAGGAATGATAATATTAAAGCTGAAACTCCAGTACTTTGGCCACTTCATGTGAAGAGTGAACTCATTGGAAAAGACTCTGATGCTGGGAAGGATCGGGGGCAGGAGGAGAAGGGGACGACCGAGGATGAGATGGCTGGATGGCATCACTGACTTGATGGATGTGAGTCTGAGTGAACTCTGGGAGTTAATGATGGACAGGGAGGCCTGGCGTGCTTCGATTCATGGGGTCACAAAGAGTCAGACACGACTGAGCGACTGAACTGAACTGAACTGATACCATTGTGTTTATTTCTTCCCCAAGATTTACTTAACTAAATTTTCTAATTGAATCATTTTTTTCCCAAACTTTAAACTTTTTATTTTATATTGGGGTATAGCCAATTAACAATGTTATGATAGTTTCAGATAAACAACAAAGGGTCTCAGCCATACATATACATGTATCCACTCTCCCCCAAATCTCCCTCCCATCGAAGCTGGCACATAGCATTGAGTAGAGTTTCATGTGCTATGCTGTAGGTCCTTGTTGGTTATTCATTTTAAGTACAGCAGTGTGTCCATGATCTTCCCAAACTCCCTAACTATCCCTTCCCCACCCCCCAGCAACCATAAATTTGTTTTCTATTAGTCTCTTTCTGTTTTGTAAGTAAGTTCATTTGGGTCATTTCTTTTTAGATTCCACCTATAAGGAATGCCATATGATATTTCTCCTCTATCTGATTTCACTATGACACTCTCTAAGTCTATCCATGTTGCTGCAAATGGCATTATTTCATTCTTTTTAACAGCTGAGTATATGCCATTGTCTATAGGTACCGCATCGTCGGTACCCATTCCTCTGTCGATAGACATTTAGGTGGTGTCCATGTCTTGGTTATTATAAACAGTGCTGCAGTGAACACAGGGGTGATGCATCCTTTCAGATTATGTTTTTCTCTGGATAAATGCCCAGGAGTGGGATTGCAGGGTCATATGGTAGCTCTATTTTTAGTTTTTTTAAGGAACTTCCATAGCATTCTCCACAGTGGCTGTACGAATTTACATTCCCTCCGACAGTGTAGGAAGATCCCCTTCTCTTTTCAGACTCTCCAGTACTTGTTGTTTGTGGATTTTTTGGTGATAGCCTTTCTGACTGGTGAGAGGTGATATCTCATTGTAGATCTGATTTGCATTTCTCTAATAACTGCTGATGCCGAACATCTTTTCATGTGCTTGTTGGCCATATGTATGTCTTCCTTGGAAAATGTCTGTTCAGGTCTTCTGCCCATTTTTTGAGTGGGCTGTTTGGTGCTGTTATTGGCCTAAGCTGTTTGTAAATTTTGGAGACTAATCTCTTATTGGTCACATAATTTGCAGATATTTTTTCTCCCAATCTGTGGATTGTCTTTTCATTTTGTTTATTGTTTCCTTTGCTGTGCAAAAGATTTTGAGTTTAAGTAGGACTGTGTTTTCAAGCAGTATCTTAATACAACTCCAGTGTATAAATGATTGTGAGCAGAGTTGCTCTGGCTGAAAGGCAGGATTGGCTTGCAGGATATCATGCTCTGAGTGACAGTGGGGAACTGTATATCACAATTCAGCCTCAAAGGATGGAGACATGGCCATGGAGAACATAGCTTCTTCTCACCAAAGGTGAAGTTCCTCTGTCATGCATTTATTATTTCAATAAATTTTGTCACGTTCAATCACAATTTCCCCTTGGGCACACTAAAGTTGAACCCATTTTTCCTGTTGCTTTACTCAAAAATGGAAAAGAGAGGGTCATCTTTTCTGCATCGTCACAGACCACCACCCTCAGTAGTCCTCGTTAATTTGTGAGATTCTCCCCTGAAACTACTAAAGAATAGCAGAGACAAGACTAATGTTGGGTAGTGTTCATTGTAATGCTAAAATTTCTGTTCTCAGCTATTCTTTGCATTCCTGAAAAGGGATACTTAGCAAGTAGACCAAGCTGAGGCTTAGGAAGGAGACAAAGCTAAGGATCAGCAAGGCTCTGGGCAAGGGTCCAAAGCCAGTCAGGGACATGGGCCTATGTCCCATCCTCAGCTACTCCTTAACAAGGCTCAGTAATTTAGTGTGCCCCTGGTGGCTTTTTGCCACATTTCTGTGTGAGTAGCATCTCAATACTAGAAAGCTCCAGATTAAATTAAAATTTTCATATTGCTGTTATTTCTTAGTTTCAGGCCTGGAATTTAGTATCTATTAATTCCTGGAAAAGACAGACTATGTGGCCTCCACAGTCACAGCTCTTGTTGGCCCTATCCCCCATTCCATACCTTGAGGTATAACCAGGTAAGCATGTGTAAGACTGAACAGCCTGCATCTCAGGATCTGTCCTGATGCTCATCTGTGTTCTTTCTGTGATTCTCTGTCAGCATCTCTCAGGGCTGGAATGTAGCTCTTCCAGCATCATTCTGGAAGACAATAGTCTTATAGAGTGCTTGACCACCTTCCTCGATCATGCAAGGTCAGATCCTTCACAGATGTAACCTACTTGATTTTTACCAGGATTGTAAACTTTTATCTTATATGCTCTTATCTTGCATATTTTCTCTCTGTTCAGTCTTGCATTCCAGGTTATTTGATCATATCAATCTTCCAATTCTTTAGTTCCTTCTTTAGGGACAACTGTGTCTAGTTTAGTCTACTCCAATCTTTTAAAGTCTTTACTATTAACTTCTCCCCTAAACAATAATAATTAGCTATTCTCTTCTTGGACAAAGACAAAAAGAAGTCTCTACTAAGCATTTATTATTTGAAAAAGAAAAATGTAGGATTACAAGCTTACTAACAAGCAAATGAAATAGTGTTAAAACAACCATACACTATTCCCTCTTTTAATCTTTTAGGAGACTAGTCAGTGCTGGCAATGATGTATATGAATATATATTTTCATATATATCTGCAGATATCTGTATATAAATTAAAATAATAATATTAAGAAGCAATTTAAAAATAGTATCAAAGAGCTTTACCCAGTATTTAAGCAATACTTTGGAAATAACATTAAATTTGAAAACAAAATGTAAATTATAAATGTAATATGAATTCTGTGGAACATAAACTGGAACAAAGTGAGAAGAGTGTTGGATTTTGGGTGGTGCAACTTTGGGGAATACTTTTTCTCTGTTTTTCTTTTTTATGCATTTTCTTCCCACCTTTCTTTTATACATACTTCTTTTTAATTGAGGTAAAATTCAGATGACATCTCAGTCTCTGGCAACCTCTGACCTCCTTTCTATCTCCATGTATGTACCTTTCTGGATATTTCATATAAATGAAATCAACAATATGTGACTTTTGTGCCTAGTTTTTCACTTAGGATAATATTGTCAAGGTTTGTATATGCATGCTCAGCCATTAAGTCATGTATGACTCTTTGCAACCCCATGGAGTCTGCCTGGTTCCTCTGTCCTTTGGATTTTCTCAGCAAGATACTGGAGTAGGCTGCTGTTTCCTCCTCAAGGGGCTCTTCTTGACCCAGGGATCAAACCCACATCTCCAGCTCCTGCATTGGCTGGTGGATTCTTTACCACTGAGCCATCAGGAAAGCCCTTTCAAGGTTCATCCATGTGATAATATATATCAGTACTTCATTCCTTTTTTATGGCTGAATAATAGTCCATTGTGTGGATATACCACAATTTGTTTATCCATTCAGCTGTTAATGGATATTTAAGTTGTTTCCTTTTGGCTATGGTGAATAGTGCTGCTATGAACATTTGTGTACAAGTTTTTGTTTGAATACCTATTTTCCATTCTTTGGAAATATACTTAAGGGTGTTTTTAGAGAACTGTAACTAATTACTCAGCAAAGGCATATTTATTAATTTTTCTCTTTAAATTTGTGTGTGGTATCAAGGATGTGATGGAATGCATGAAAGGGAAACCACGTGGTCGGTTTTCCCGTCCCTGCAGGTAAGTGTGTGAGCTCCGGTGGGCTGCCATACTGGTCCTAGGGCGTCAGTGCTCTGATGCTACTCAAAGTGCAGCCTGGGAGCCAGGTGCTGGTGTGCAGACGATGTGGCACCAGTCGGGGACCAGCATTTCGAGCAGTGTTGCTTAGCATTGATAACGCACTAGCACTGATAAGAGTCTGGGCAGCTTTTCAATGTCGTATGCCCGCCTGGATAGAAGAGGGGTTGGGGGAAAAAGGGTATATGTATATGTGTGGCTGAGTCCCTTTATTGTTCACCTGAAACTATCACAACATTGTTAATTGACTATACCCCAATACAAAATGTTTTGCTGTTAAAAATAAAGTTTAAAATATATATATTATTTTTTTGAAAAAAAGAATCTGAAGAGAGCTTTTGTGATGAGACTAATGGAGGTCCATGAATCTTTGAATGAGGGTTATGGAAAGATGGGTCTTAGGTCTTTAGGGATCTAGATCTAGTATGTTTCTACTGGGGCTTCCCAGGTGGCTCAGTGGTAAAGAATCTGCCTGCCAATGCAGGAAACGCTAGAGATACATCAGGAAGATCCCCTGGAGAAGGGAATGGCAACCCACTCCGGTATTCTTGCCTGGGAAATCCCATGGACAGAGGAGCTGGCGGGCTATATAGTCCATGGGATCACGGAGTCAGACAGGACTTAGCCACTGAGCACACACACACACACACACACAGTTCCTATTAACCTTGTATGGCATCCTTAGGCTATGTATGGAGGTGGGGAAGGAAGAGAAGAGTTCGCACTGCCCTCTATCCTAGCAGATCTCCTCCTCACACCACTTATGACTCAGGGCTGGCTCAGTGGATGGATGGTTACCCAGGCAACAGACGTTGTACGGCTCTCATCCATAGTTCTGCTCTGTGTGTGACAACTTGGTCAGGAACACTGGGCTTTGCTATGTTCTTCTCAAACAGTTGGGGTTCTCATCTGGGATTTGTTTCCATTTTGATCACAGAGAGCTGATCCCAGAATGACACAGATGGCCCCAAATCACCTCTACTTCTGTTTCCTGCAAGGCAAAGATAATCATTAAAAAAAAAAAAAAGATTACAAATGGAGCGAAAAACTCCCTCTTGGTGAAATGGATTGAAATTCATTTACTATTATTTTTTTGAATGTTGTATATATTAAGCCCACAGGAGCCCTTGGAAGAATATTACAAAGATATTGCAGGCAGGAAAAAAAAAACCCTACCTGAGAAATTGTTGTTCCTCTTAATGGAGTGTGGAGATTAACCTTTTTTTGGGTTTCAGACATCAACCTAGTGCTCAAAAACTTGAGGCAGAAAATGATGCAGGTTTTTATTCAAAGTCTGGCTGAGTCAGAGTAATGTCTCAAGTTAGTTCAGTCCAACATACATGTTTCAACCAAAGCTGGGTAGCCTTTAATGTTTCTCCTTAACTGGAGAGTGCTTTAATTAGAGAAAGCAAAGCAAGCAGCTGGTATGAATCTGTTGTACTGTTAAGTTTTCTATTCCCAGGCCCAATTTGGGGCACTCCTTCCTAAGCTTTCAGTACCATTCTGGAGTCTGAATTTGGGGGTAGTCAACAAGTTTTACCAGCAGTATTGATGAAATTTTAGCATGAAACTAGAGAAAGAAAAAAAAGAGAAGTCATTCTGACTTTGCTTCCTTTTCCTTGGGTAAGCATAAGCCTCAACTTTTTAGCAGTGGAATGTTATTAACTTTTCCCCGCTAAGGCAACTGGAAACTTGAAAAAATTCAAGTCATCCTTCCTGAGCCTCTGGCTCTATGAGTTCCTTTAGAGTTTCTCTGTCTCCTCCAGGTCCATTCTCTTCTGTGTGGCAGATATGTGGTCCTGCTGTGTGCCGCGGAGGACAAATCTAAGGCTTTTCAGGGCCCAGCAACAAGCGATGCCTAGGTCTGCCTCAGACCCAGGAAGGGATTGCGACTCAGGCCTTTTCAGTCTGACTTCGACCCCACAGAGATTTCCCTCTGCTGGGGAGGTGTTCTCTTGGCCTGAGGTCCCATCGCCCAAGCCACCTGCCCAGGCCTCCCTGGTTCCTTAACAGCAGGATACAGCAAAATGGGTTTGGTTCAAACCAACCTAGATTCAATCCCCGGTTTCGGTACTTATTAGCTCTGTGACTCTGGTGAGAGAATTAATTGAAATAAGTGCAATATCCAGAACAGATGCTCTATGAATTATACCTTACTTCTGAGACAATTTGCGCCTGTTTGGGGGAAGCTGTTTCTGGCTCTTTCAGCTCCAGGGCCTATATACCTTTCCCTCCGGTCTTTTCTCCTTTTACGGTGATTGGCGTTCCCATCTCTCCCTCCTCACTGGACCAAGCCACTTGCAGTGTGTGCGTTAGTTGTTCAAGAAATGCTGCTTGCTGTTTAAATTCTTCTAAACTACTGGTCCTTACCTCTCTGTGATGGGAAGGATCAGTCCACAGGGCTCCTTCACCGCTGTCAAGGGCAAAGGGAAGCCCTCGCAGCGTCTGCTCTTCCCAAACAGAAATGAGCGAGCAGCGCAGAAGGTGAAGACAGCCTTAGTTGTCTCCAGACCATCAAATGATAAGAGAGCTCTTCTGAACTTGGCCAGAGAAGCCAAACGCATCCAGTGATGAGCTTCGTGGTGACACACTGAGCCCGGGCTGGCCACTGAGTCTCTGGGACGATGGGACTTTCTTTGGATGCTGCTGGAAATCACAATCCTAGTTGGGGCACAAGGCAATGCTCCTCTCCAGCTGCTCTTCAGCAATGCAAAGCCTCCACTAAACCCTTAACCCTCCTAAATTAGACCTTGGGGGCTTAAGCTTGGCACTGGGTGAACTTATAATTAAAGCAAGCCACGAAACAGTCTCTCTGCCAGACTTCAGTGTGGAGGATCGAGTAGGGACATTAATATTTTATGTAGGGTCAGTGCTTTCACCCCCATTGTCCCTCCCTGGTCTCCCTTAGCAGGGAAGGGGTCTTTAGTGTAAAATACAAATGATCCTCTGGGAAGAGATTGGTTTTAGCTTGAAAGAGCCTGACTTGTGCTTCCCTGGCTGTTCATTGGCTAAGACTCCATGCTCCCAATGCAGGGGGTCTGGGGTTTGGACCCTGGTCAGAAACTAGATAAATCCTGCCCGCCACAACTAAAGACTCCACATGCTGCAGTGAGGACCGAAGATGCTGTGTGCTGCTGCTGAGAACCGGTGCAGCCAAAGAAATAACACAAATAAATATTTTTAAAAAAGAAAGAGTCTGACTTATGCAGTGGGTGCCCTTCCTGAAGAATTTTAAAACGTGGGCAAACAGGACCTCAGTCATGGACCTGAGGGACCCTGAGAGATGCCATTCACTAGCTCCCACTCAGGGCCAATGACAGGATGGAGCTGGGACCCTAGGGGTGAAAGTGGTTGTGGGAGGGTAGATGACCAAAGAGAAGGGGTTTCCAGGCTTCCACATAACAATGAGCCAGCTCTTACTGCAAAGTCGCCCCAAGTGCAGGTAAATAAGTGCCTCCCCCAGGCCTTTGAGCTTCCCAGCTGCCAGTGCAGGAACCGCGGGAGATGCGGGTTTGATCCCTGGGTCCAGAAGGTGCCCTAGACGAGGGCATGACAACCTGTCTGGAAAATTCTGTGGACAGAGCAGCCTGGCAGACTGTACATTCTAGAGGGTCGCACAGAGTTGGACACTACTGAAGCAGCTTAGCACTCGCACATGCACCCAGGCCTTTGGGAGCCCCAGTATTTTTGAAAAGCCACAAGTGAGACTGGGTTCTTTGGGGATAAACTAAGGATCCACCTTTGCAACTTTAAGGGGTGCAATGGCAGCATTATGTGGACAATGTCCAGTTTAAAAAACAAAGAAAAGCTTCTGATATCTTAGTGCATGAAAAATTCTCCCTTTCTCTCACCCACACCATAATCATAATTTTTAATACAAGCTGCATGCTTCATCAGGTTTCAACTCATTTAATTCTTGGAAGTGTTAGTCCGCCTCTTTGAGACTGTAGCTCACCAGGTTCCTCTGTCCAAGGAATTTTCCAGGCAAGAATGCTGGAGTGGTTAGCAATTTCCTTCTCCAAGGGATCTTCCCGATCCAGGGACTGAACCTGGGTCTCCTGCATTGCAGGCAGATTCTTTACCGTCTGAGCCACTATTCTTAAATATTATCACTTTACCATTCTACAGCCAAGGAAGCTTCATTTCACTATTTTTACAGCCCAGGATGCTGAGCCAGGGAGGGATGAAGCAACTTTACCTATGTTGTATGAGCTCATAGGAGGAGATCTGGGAAGCTGAAGACAGCCTCTGAAACGGGCCTGCACCCCTCACCCCGAGACCACACTACCTGTCCTCAGCCATCAAGACCTTCCAGGTACCTCCTTTAGTCCTGACCTCCTCACCCCTCTCCTGACTGCTCCTCCTCTACAATCTCACACCAGGGCATGAGACGCTCTGAGGTGGCTCTCCTGTGACTGGGTGGATATGTGATTCATTTCCAGATGAGATTGGGACATTAGGATATTTAGGAGGATATTATGGAGAAGGCAATGGCACTTCACTCCGGTACACTTGCCTGGCAAATCCCATGGATGGAGGAGCCTGGTAGGCTGCAGTCCATAGGGTCTCGAAGAGTTGGACACGACTCAGCGACTTCACTTTCACTTTTCACTTTCATGCATTGGAGAAGCAAATGGCAACCCACTCCAGTGTTCTTGACTGGAGAATCCCAGGGACGGGGGAGCCTGGTGGGTTGCTGTCTATGGGGTCACACAGAGTCGGACACAACTGAAGTGACTTAGCAGTAGCAGCAGCTGCAGGAGGATATTTATGCTGTTTAGATATTCAGAAGCACGAACCTCATCTCAGAATCATTTTTGAATTCCTGGAGTCAGGTTTGGTAATAGAAAGCTAGTCTCAGGAAATGTTTGACAGATGAAATGAATGAATAAGTGTATGGGAGATATGGGAGTGATATGGGAGACCACTGGACCGATGGAGCAGGATAGAACTTAGGAAGGGTACTGAGCACTTTTCATACTTTATCCATTTCATCATCAACACGCCCTCTGAGGTAGGTTCTGCCCATTGTATGTTTGAGGAGAGTAAGGGTCAGATTAAGTTAAATTTACACAGCTAGTAATCTGCAGGGCTAGGATCCTACTCAGATCTGTCTGTTGCCAAAGCCATCGATTTCAACCTCCACAGTCTTCTCTTGCTTTTCAAATAACCTTGCTCTGATACTCTAACCTTGTGTACATATGTGTGTGTGTGTTTGTGTGTGCGTGCTCAGTTGTATCAGATTCTTTGAGACCCTATGAACTGTAGCCCACCAGGCGCCTCTGTCCAGGAGATTTCCCAGACAAGAATACTGGAGTGGGTTGCTATTTCCTCCTTCAGGAAATCTTCCCAACCCAGGGACTGAACTCATGTCTCCTGCTTTGACAGGTGGATTCTTACCACTGAGCCACCAGGGAAGCCCAATCTAACTTGGTGTATTTGTTAAGGAACAGACCAGAGGCTTTTCCAGTTGTCTTTTTATAGCCCCACCACCTTTGCTAGGATCTCCCTAAAACAATACTGGATGTGGTCATCTCAAAAAAGCTGTTTTTCTTATCGGTGTTGTATAATCATCTCATTGTTACTGCGTGTATGTTAGTTTCTCAGTCATGTCTGACTCTTTGCAACTCCATGGACTGTAGCTTGCTAGGCTTCTCTGTCCATGGGATTCTCCAGGCATGAATACTGGAGTGGGATGCCATCTCCAGGGACTCTTCCCAACCCAGGGATCAAACACAGACCTCTGGCACTGCAGGCAGAGTTTACCATCTAAGCCACCAGGGAAGTTCCTCACTGTTACCACTGCTGGCTAATTCATGCTGAGCCCTTGCTTAGGAACTTTCAGTCTTTAAATGCATTTAATACTGACAACCACACGAAGAAGGTACTTTTAGTAAACTTTTACAAGTAAGAAAATGAAGGCCTACAGAGGCAAATTAAAACTAGCCCAAGGTTCTACCATTAGTGAGAGACCGGTTGGTGTTTAGTCCCGAGCAGTCTGATTCCTACCTTCTCAACCAGTGTACCAACCTGACTGCCAGCAATGCTCCACATCACAGCCCTAATTAGCAAGGAGTCTTCAAAGGCCGAGGCTATGGGCTTGATCTCTTATCATGGTTGTCTGCGCCTTAATCCTGGCCAGATGTCCTGCAAGCATCTCACAGATCTAGGCTCTTGGTTACCAAGGAGACCAGGTGGGGATGGATCAGTGCCAGTCTGTCAGCACCATTGGGAGAACTGTGCTGCAGATAAAAGGTCAGAACCAGCTTCTCCTTGTCATTAAAATACCCATTAAAAAGTACATTAGTCAGTGAATCTGGCTTACTTGTTTCTCCACTGGCTTTACATGCACAGAATGTTGACTTTCACCTCCATGATCGGTCAACAGGGTCAAATTCCACATTGCCTATTTCATCAGAAGGGTAAATACCGTGTGTTTAGATATTTGCTGTCTTTAGACTGTGAGACTTTTTCGGTGAAGGCTTCAGAAGTTTTTGGACAGAGGCTAGAGTCACAAGGTGCTTTAGGGCTCAAAGTCCAGACCCGCTGTTTTACAGATAAGGGAGGCGAGGTGGGCGAGCTCTGCAATGCACAGCTAGTCAACAGCCGACGCAGGACTGGACCTAGTACCTGCCACTAGCAGGCCAGCTGCGACTGTGAAATTCAGTTCAGTTCAGTTCGGTCACTCAGTCATGTCCGACTCTTTGTGACCCCCAAAATTGCAGCATGCCAGGCCTCCCTGTCCATCACCAACTCCCAGAGTTCACTCACACTCAGGTCCATCAAGTTGGTGATGCCATCCAGCCATCTCAATCCCTCCCAGCATCAGATTCTGACTGTGAAATTACACTTGCTCAAAACTCCTTCAGGAATCTGTTTTGGCCTCATTGGCAAGTTTTGAGAATCGAAAATGGCTGTTTCCTCATTGTAAAAGGAAGAAGGCTGTGCTCTCAGACGGCATTAATATTTGAACAGTCACACTGATCGACTTTCTGGCCAATTTGGTCATAAAGGTGGTCAAGAGGAAGTTGTTTCCTTAAATATCCAGATTCTATATTTGAATTAACTACAGTCGATATGTCAGTTTTGTGTATCGGTGGTGGTTTAGTCACTAAGTTGTGTCTGACTCTTGCAGCCCCATGGACGGTAGCCTGCCAGGTTCCTCTGTCCATGGATTTTCCAGGCAAGAACACTGGAGTGGATTGCCATGTCCTTCTCCAGGGGATCTTCCCGACCCAGGAATTGAACTCAGATCTCCTGCATTACAGGCAGATTCTTTACCAGCTGAACTATGAGAGAAGCCCAATATTTCTGTGTATTAGGTTGGTGCAAAAGTAATCACAGGTTTTGCATTGTTAGACTCACGTCCATCCAGTCTGTGATGCCATCCAGCCATCTCATCCTCTGTCGTCCCCTTCTCCTCCTGCCCCCAATCCCTCCCAGCATCGGAGTCTTTTCCAATGAGTCAACTCTTGGCATGAGGTGGCCAAAGAACTGGAGTTTCAGCTTTAACATCATTCCTTCCAAAGAAATCCAGGGCTGATCTCCTTCAGAATGGACTGGTTGGATCTCCTTGCAGTCCAAGGGACTCTCAAGAGTCTTCTCCAACACCACAGTTCAAAAGCATCAGTTCTTCAGCACTCAGCTTTCTTCACAGTCCAACTCACATCCGTACATGACCACTGGAAAAACCATAGCCTCGACTAGACAGACCTTTGTTGGCAAAGTAATGGAAAAGACTCTGATTCTGGGAGGGATTGGGGGCAGGAGGAGAAGAGGATGACAGAGGATGAGATGGCTGGATGGCATCACTGACTCAATGGACTTGAGTCTGAGTGAACTCCGGGACTTGGTGATGGACAGGGAAGCCTGGTGTGCTGCGATTCATGGGGTCACAAAGAGTCGGACACAACTGAACGATTGAACTGAACTGAATTTGCCTTTGACATCGAATACATTTTTTAAACAAATGTGGTTATGTTATACATTATTTTAATGTGCGTTTCTCACTTTTTTGCTAGTGACTTATTACTTGCTATTAATTTTTAACTTATTTTAGACTAGGGAAATGTTAGATAAAAAGCACATTTGTGTGATTTTCTTATTTGAGTTAAAAATGGGTTGTGAAACAGTGGAGACAACTTGCAACATCAACAACATGTTTGGCTCAGAAGCTGCTAAAGAACAAACAGTTCGGTGGTGGTTCAAGAAGTTTTGCAAAGGAGACGAGAGCCTTGAAGTTGAGGAGCGCAGTCGCCAGCCTTCAGAAGTTGACAGCAACCAACTGAGAGGATCATAGAAACAGATCCTCTTACAACGGCACAAGAGGTCACCAAAGAACTCAGCGTTGACCTTTCTACGGTCATTGGGCATTTGAAGCAAGTTGAAAAGATGAAAAAACCTCGATAAGTGGGTGTCTTATGAGCCGACAAAATCAGAAAAAAACATCATTTTGGCAAGTCATCTTCTCTTATTCTGTGCAACAACAAACTATTTCTCGATTCGGTTGTGATATGCAACAACAAGTGGATTTTATACACCAACCAGCAATGACCAGCTCAGTTGTTGGAGTGAGAAAAAGCTCCAAAGCACTTCACAAAGCCAATCTTGCACCAAGAAAAGGTCAGTGGTCATTGGTCTTTCTCCTGTCTGATCGATTACAGCTTTCTGAATTCTGGTGAAACGATTCCAACTGAAAAGTATGCTCAGCAAATCAATGAGATGCCCTGTAAACTGCAATGCCTGCAGCCAGCATTCGTCAACCGAAAGGGCCCTGTTCTTCTCCGCAACAACGCCCTACTGAACATCACACAACCAACACTGAAAGTTGAGCGAATCAGGCTACGAAGTTTTGCCTCATCCGCCATGCTCACCTGACCCTCACCAAATGACTACCGCTTCCTCCAGCATCTGGATACTTTTCTGTAGGGAAAACGCTTCCACAATCAGCAGGAGGCAGAAAATGCTTTCTAAGAGCTGTTGAATCCCAAAGCGTGGATTTTCATGCTACAGGGATAAACTTATTTCTCATTGGCAAAAAATGTGTTATTGTACTATTTTGATCAATAAAGATATACTTGAGTCAAGTTATAATGATTTAAAATTCATGGTCTAAAACTGCAGTTACACCTGTTCCAACATAGTAACTCCATGTATTTCACTACATATCTATGCTGCTGCTGCTGCCAAGTCACTTCAGTCGTGTCCGACTCTGTGCGACCTCATAGACGGAAGCCCACCAGACTCCCCCGTCCCTGGAATTCTCCAGGCAAGAACACTGGAATGGGTTGCCATTTCCTTCTCCAATGAATGACGGTGAAAAGTGAAAGGGAAGTTGCTCAGTCGTGTCTGATTTGTAGCAACCCCATGGACTGCAGCCCACCAGGCTCCACCATCCATGGGATTTTCTAGACAGAGTCATATTGAAACTTGGGTTGTTTTTTTTTTTATCCTTTATCCTTTTCTAACAGGAAAATTGTCACACCATTTAATAGCTCTTATATACAAATTGTCTTCCACAAATTTTTGCACAGAAGTCTGCCACTTTAAAAATAAACTTGTAGCATGGGGTTTCCATTTAGGATAATGAAAAACTTTTGGCACTGGATAATTATGGTGGTTATATGACATCATGAATGTATGTACATACGGCCACTTAAAATAGCTAAAATGGTAAATTATGAATATTTTTCCATAATAAAAAATATAAAAGAAACCTAATTATTAGGAATAAGAAAAAAAATAGATCAATTGAAAACAATGTAGCTCATTGACTTAATAAATATATATGGAGTATTTGCTCTGAGGTGCATATTTGAAGGATATTTGAAATTCCTTGCTAACCATAAGGTATTATAAACATGTGAAATAAGTGTTTAACTGTGTCTGTGGTTTTGAAGTGAGTGCTGGGTATTGTGTGTTCACTCTTCACCCTTCTCCACGTGGCTGGGGGCTTTCCTGAAGGGACTGCAGCATCAGACTGTCTTACCATTTGGCTTCCTCTTAGGTTTGGCCAACATGAAGTGCCTGGAGAAGCGATGTGGGAGGCTGGGACATTTATTCCTACATTTTCCTTCCTTCCAGGTTGGGTAAGTTAGTTGTATCTTTCTATCAAAGACCAGGGCTCCTTACAGTCAACCTTCACTGGCAGAGTTTCAAAAAATACCTTCTCCCTTTCCCCCTTCCAGCCTAGGTTGGTAACAGCTCTCAGCTGTTGCTAGACCCAGCATGCTGCTGCTGCTGCTAAGTCGCTTCAGTTGTGTCCGATTCTCTGTACCCTATTTTCCTTCCTTCCAGGTTGGGTAAGTTAGTTGTATCTTTCTATCAAAGACCAGGGCTCCTTACAGTCAACCTTCACTGGCAGAGTTTCAAAAAATACCTTCTCCCTTTCCCCCTTCCAGCCTAGGTTGGTAACAGCTCTCAGCTGTTGCTAGACCCAGCATGCTGCTGCTGCTGCTAAGTCGCTTCAGTTGTGTCCGATTCTCTGTGACCCTATAGATGGCAGCCCACCAGGCTCTCCCATCCCTGGGATTCTCCAGGCAAAAACACTGGAGTGGGTTGCCATTTACTTCTCCAATGCATGAAAGTGAAAAGTGAAAGTGAAGTCGCTCAGTCATGTCCAACTCTTCAAGACCCTATGGACTGCAGCCTACTAGGCTCCTCCGTCCATGGGATTTTCCAGGCAAGAGTACTGGAGTGGGGTGCCATTGCCTTCTCTGCAGCATGCTGCTACAGTCCCCACTGATTCCCTTCAGCCCACCTACACAGCTGTGAATGATCCTTTTATTCAACAGTCCTCTGATAACCTGGCTGAGTATACCAATCAAATGCCTCCAGGAACTCTGACCAATATAATTACGTGTTGTGTACAAATGGTAGGCATTTTTTCTGCCTCAACTCATGTTATATAAAGCCATCGCAAAGGGCACAAAGAAAACTTTGCCTTGTCTGAGAAATCCAGAAGTATTCAGATAGGGAGAACTGAGTATTAAAGATCTTTTCCACATAAGGCTACTTGGTGTAGGTTTGTTTGTTTTAATCGTGTTCAGCATTATGTCCCACAATTTAAAAGGTGACCATTCTCCAAAGGAGTTAACATTTTCTAAAAACTCTGATTATTTTAGAAAAACCAGGCTTCCAATGAACAAAGTTTGAAAGTATATAATCTCCTTTATTATAAAACAAGCACATACATTTCAACTTGAGGATACTGATTGCTTAAAACAACACTCTTTTGAATAAACCTATATTAGTTTAATGAAGTTTTTCTGTGATTAGTATAATTTACTGCAATTGTGTTCAAACCTCAAATTATGGGTATTATACACAAGAAATACCAGCATTGGTCTAAGGAAATTAATCACTTTCCTGATGTGAAATTAAACAGGCACTCTACAGGGCAGGACTGCCCGTTAGCACATGATGTGAAGAGGCCAGTCCTCCTTACTGGTCCCTGTAGTGCAGATTCTTATTTTCTCACAACTGCCGCTGCCTTTCCTTTGTATGTGTAAAACACACATAGCTTGTTACAAAGCAGTGCTACATATAGTGGTGCTTGTTGCTGTTGATCAGTATCCTTAAGCTGTGTACTTCAGGCTTCCCACATCACGCACCTGGACAACCGCCAGGTTGCTTCCTCATACGATCACGCACTTGGCTCATTGCACAAGGTTGCCTGGGCCGAAGCAGGCTTAAATGTAGCCTGTGCTCTGCTCACCAGGCCTGTCTAGGCTGCTTCGATGAAGAAAAATTGCCTTTTAAAAATTTACTCCAAAGCAGCAACAGTAGCTCTCTTGCTAGTGTCTCCTAACCAGTCTCTCTTCTGCTGGTCTTGCTTTCTTTTCGTTATCCTCACTCAAGAATAAACTTCTAAAATGGAGGTTTGAAAAACATTGATGAAAGTAACCGAAGACACAAATCACCGGAAAGATATTCTGTGTTCATGAACTGGAAGAATTAATATTGTTAAACTGCCCATACTACCCAAAGTAATCTACAGACTCAATGCAATTCCTATCAACACTCCAGTGTTATTTTTCACAGAAATAGAAAAAAGAAAATTCTAATCACAAAAGACCCTGAATAGCTGAAGTAGTTTTGAGAAAGAAGAACAAAGCTGGAGGCATCACACCTTCTGGTTTAAAATTATATTACAAACCTATAGTAATCAAAACAGTATGGTTTCTGACATAAAAAAGACATATAGACCAATGGAACAGAAAAAGAGAACCTAGAAATAAACCGCCATATATATGACCAGACAATCTTTAATAATGGTGCCAAGAATACACAAAGTGGAAAGGACAATCTCTTCAGGAAATGGTCCTGGGGAAACCAGATATCAATATGTATAAAGATGAAATTGGGCTCTCATCTCTCTCCATATGCAAAAATCAACTCAAGAATGAGTTAAAAACTTAAATTAAGTCCTGAAACTATAAAACTGCTAGAAGAAAACGTAGGGGAAACATGGGTCTGGACAATATTTTTTTAAATGACCCCAAAAGCATATAAAACAAAAGCAAAAATAGACAAATGGGATTTCATCAAGCGAAAAAGCTTTTGCATAGCAAAGGGAACAATGAATAGAATGAAGAGACAACCTATGGAAATAGGAAAAATACTTGTCAACCATATATCTGATAAAAGGTTGATATCCAAAATATACAAGGAATAACCAATAGCAAGAAAACACATAAGCCAATTAAAAAAAAAAAAGAGCAAAGGACCCGACCAGACATTTTTCCAGAGATGACATACCAATGGCCAACAGATATATGAAAAGATGCTCAATATCACTAGTCATCAAGGAAATGCAAATTCAGACCACAAGGGCATATCATCTCAGATCTGTTAGGATGGCTGTTATCAAAACACCAAAGATAAATCCTGGAAAGGATGTGGAGAAACAGGAACACCTGAACAATGAGTGGGAATGTACATTGGTTCACCGTTATGGAAAGTGGTATGGAGGTGCCTCAAAGAATTAAAAATACAGCTATTGTATGATCCAGCAACTCCCTTCTGAGTATTGTATATTCAAAGGGAATAAAATTAATATCTCAAAGAGGTATCTGCTGGAGAAGGAAGTGGCAACCCACTCTAGTACTCCTGCCTGGAGAATCCAATGAACAGAGGAGCCTGGCAGGCTACAGTCCATGGGGTCACAAGAGTTGGACACGACTTAGCGACTAAACCACGACCGAGAGGCACCTGCATTTCCATGTTCACTATATTGCTGTTCACGACAGCTAAGAATGGAAACAATTTGAACGCCCCTCAGTGGGTGAGTGGATAAAGAAAATGTGAGAGAGATGTATGATATGCAGCCTTAAAAAAGAAAATCCTGACATTTGCTACAACATGCATGAATCTGCTATTGATGGGCACAGAAGGACAATTCTCTTTGTTCATAGAGGTAGAGAGTAGAATGGTGGTTGCTGGAGGGGTGGGGTGGGGGAAATGGGGGGATGTTGAACAGAATAAAGAAAAACATTGTGAGTTTGACCATGTTGTCTCTTCCTAACGCATTCAGTGGCTCTGCATTCTAGAGAGCGTGTGTCTTAAACTTCTAAATGCAATACAAATCACCTGGAATGGGGTGGGGGATGGTGTGGATCTTGTTAAATGCAGATTCCACTTCACTTTGTGTGGGGATCTGAGAGTCTGCATTTCTAACAAACTCCCAGACGAGACCAATACTTCTGGTCTGCTGACTTCTAGAGAAGCACTGTACAATATGAATGTCTCTGAAAAGCAAAGACATTACTTTGCTGACTAAGGTGCGTCTAGTCAAGGCTATGGTTTTTCCTGTGGTCATGTATGGATGTGAGAGTTGGACTGTGAAGAAGGCTGAGCACCAAAGAATTGATGCTTTTGAACTGTGGTGTTGGAGAAGACTCTTGAGAGTCCCTTGGACTACAAGGAGATCCAACCAATCCATTCTAAAGGAGATCAGCCCTGGGATTTCTTTGGAAGGAATGATGCTAAAGCTAAAACTCCAGTACTTTGGCCACCTCATGCAAAGAGTTGACTCATTGGAAAAAAACTCTGATGCTGGGAGAGATTGAGGGCAGGAGGAAAAGGGAACGACTGAGGATGAGATGGCTGGATGGCATCACGGACTCAATGGCCGTGAGTCTGAGTGAACTCTGGGAGTTAATGATGGGCAGGGAGGCCTGGCGTGCTGCGATTCATGGGGTCGCAAAGAGTCAGACTTGACTAAGCTACTGAACTGAACTGAACTGATGACAGAAATGTTTTCCATATGAGCTGTCTAATATGGTAGCCACTAGCTTCATGTGAATGTTGGGATGAAGTGTGAATATTGAAAGGTGCCTTGTGTGACTGAGGAACTGAATTTTACATTTTATTTCATACTTAATCAGTTACATTTGTTTATTTCTGTTCATTTTTTAAATATATGGATGTGAGAGTTGGAATATAAAGAAAGCTGAGCACCAAAGAATTGATGCTTTTGAACTGTGGTGTTGGAGAAGACTCTTGAGAGCTGCTTAAACTGCAAGGAGATCCAACCAGCTCATCCTAAAGGAGATCAGTCCTGAATATTCATTGGAAGGACTGATGCTGAAGCTGAAACCCCAATACTTTGGCTACCTGATGCAAAGAACTGACCCATTAGAAAAGACCCTGATGCTGGGAAAGATTGGAGGTGGGAGGAGAAGGGGATGACAGAGGATGAGATGATTGGATGGCATCACTGACTCAATGGACATGAGTTTGAATAAGCTCCAGGAGTTGGTGATGGACAGGGAGGCCAGGCATGCTGAAGTCCATGGGGTCGAAAAGAGTCGGACACGACTGAGCGACTGAACTGAACTGAACTGAATAGTTGATTCAGTCTGACTGAAGTGTAGTTGCTTTACAGTGTTGTATTAGTTTCTGGTACACAGCAAAGGAATTCAGTTATACATATAAATATATTTTATATATATATTCTTTTCAATTATTGTTATTGTTTTTTGCCATGCCAGGTCTTTGTTGCTGTGCGAGCTTTCTCTGGCTGCAGAGTGGGCCACTCTCTAGCTGTGGTGCACAGGCTTATTGCGGTGGCTTCTCTGGCTGTGGGGCATGGGCTCTAGGGCATGCAGGTCTCAGTAGCTGTGGCACATGGGCTCAGCGGTTGAGGCTCCTGGGCACTAGAGCATAGATAGGTTCAGTAGTTGCAGACCACAGGCTCAGTTGCTCCACAGCATGTGGGATCTTTCTGGATCAGGGATCAAAGCCATGTCTCCTGCATTGGCAGACAAATCTTTTTTTAATCACTGAGCCACCAGGGAAGCCCAATGTGAAATTTTTTTAATTGGAAGATTAGAGTTCTTTTTTTTTTTTTGTCTATATTGCCTGACAAAATACAGACAAAAAAAAAAAAAATAGAGTTCTATGTTGTCTGTATTGCTAACTTTAAAGAAGCCAAAGATATAAAATTCTACATCTCAGATACTGGCACTTTTGTAAAAACTCTGAATGTCAAAAGCTTTATTATTGTGCAGTCACTCAGTCGTGTCTGACTCTTTGCAACCCCAAAAACTGCAGCACCCCAGGCTTCCCTGTCCTTCACCATCTCCTGGAGTTTGCTCAGACTCACGTCCATCGAGTTGGTGATGCCATCCAACCATCTCATCCTCTGTCAAAAGCTTTATTTCTTCAATTATTCATCAACAGTGATTGCAATTTTCCCATTCTGTGCAGAAAACACTTTCAGGAACAGAACTTCTGGGATCTTGCGTTCTTGCACAGGGTGGATCTTATATTCTTCGGGGCTGTTATTTTTCCCGCTGCAGCTGCTGGTGCCAGTCTCCACCCCGCGTGCTACTGCAGAGCCGTTGTGATCTTGTCTGCCAACACCAGGCCTTTGTGGTGGCTGTCTAGCTTGTTTCCGACCTCCAACTGGGAGCTTCAGTGTGTGTTCTGGAACAAACTATATTCTTTTTCATATAAGGTGCTACATATACTTTCATATAAGATTCTGCAAGTTATTTAGTATAGTTCCTTGTGGTATATAGTATGTCCTTGTTGGTTATCTATTTTATATGTAGTAGTTTGTATCTGCTAATCCCAAACTGCGAATCTATCCTTCCCCCCACTTTTCTCTCTGGTGACTGGAAGTCTGCTCTCGATGTCTGCCATTCGCGTACAGTTACACGCTCACACGGGGCTAGTGGCTGCTGTACTGGACGTATCAACCATAGCACAAACCATCCGTGCTTCTCACTAGGATATGCACAGCCATGCGGTGATCTGTCTTGTGCTCAGTTCCTGCTCCTTTCTCCCCGCCCTTCCTTGTTCAGTGTTGTTTGGTACAACATCACTAAAGAACCGTGATTTTCCAAATGGACAAGTGGTTTTTATGCTTCCACTTTGCACATGCTGTTCCCTTGCCTTGAAATGTTCTTCTCCACATTTTGTGCCCAGTAATGTCCCTTTCCCCGCCCCCTGCCCCGTCTCCGGTTCAATCCTAGCACCCGCTCCTCTGTGAATCCCTGCCCTCATCCTGCTAACCACAGTCACATACCACCTACAGATACTGAAGGCCTTTCACACACATTATTTCCTAGAAAACCGGGTATAAGGAAACTGAAGCTGGAAGTGGCTTGCCCAGGGTCCCAGAACTAGAAAGCAGATTATAAATTCAAATGTAGGTCTGCCTGATCCTGAAGCTCATTCTTTTCCTTCCACACGCTGGTGCCTTCTGCTGGTGCACTGCTGTGACAGGCAGAGCCCTCATCACACCATGGTGAAATTATTTCTCTCCAGTTTCTCTGCTCCACGGAATCATAAGCTCTTAGAGGTCATGGTTGAGATATTATTTATTTCTGTATCCCTGGGGCCTGGCATGTCATGAGTACTCATCATCTCTCGTGGAATCAGTGTGTTGTTTCAGCTCTCCAGCTTCACAGCAAAATCCCTGAGTGCAGCCACTGGGTTCCTTTCACTGATGTGCTTGGTGCTTGACAGGTCCCTAGTAACTGTCTGAATAAATGAATGACTAACTAAATGAGCCTGTTGACTGTGGGCGACATTGGCAAGGATTCTTTTAGGAACCCAAGAGTATAGATTCTTGCTAAGCAGCTTTCGGATGTCAAGATAAAACACTCATGTTCACTCTTTTCAGAATTTTACCGAATGCTATTTTTCTACACTGTGTCTGTCTCTTGAGATATTTTGGCTCGAAATCATACATTTTAATTCAATTAACCTACCTTATTAAACAAATATTTAACAAATCTATTACCAACAAAACTCTGTGCTAGGCCCTAAGAGTACAGAAAAGTATAAATTGAATCAGACATGTTCCGTACCTTCAAACCTGTTAAGACTTAATGTGGGAGAGAGATGGGTACCCAAATCATGCCAAGGAGAAAACAAGGAGACAGAATAGAGGAGTGTGAGGAAGCTCGCGATGGAAGGAGACTGGGGTGAAAAAGTTTTGATGCTTACTTCTCTTCAAGTCTGCCTGATTAGTATTGCCAGCTTTCTCCTGAATTAACATCTTGTAAGATATACTGTGCTGAGAATGGGAGAAAATGGGAATGCTTTCACATTGCCAGCAGGACCCAGGAATATAAATTGGCATGATCTTTATAAGGGTACTCTGAAATCCTATTCAAATTCTTTAAAAATATGCCATTTGTTCCAGCAATTCTACTTGTAGGAATTTACCCTGAGATAATCATCATGGCTGTGTACTGAGTTTCACTGGCAAAGATTTCATTGTAACATTGTTTATAATGATTAAAAAATGCAAGAAGACAAATTTCTAAGCTGGAGGGAATAAAATTGCTCAAAATTTATATAACTGAGTACTATTTTATCATAAAAAGCCATACAAATCTATATATATTGATATTAAACATCTTTATACATTTTGAAGCGAGGAAAAGCAAGTTAGAACATAAATATGCCATGAGATTTCCTAATTTGGGGGAAAGTTTGAGGGTACTTTTACATGCACAGATTAACACAGACTTTAGGGAAAGATCCACAGGCTAGGGATGATGGGATCCCATTATTTGTGTCTATGCTTTTCCTCTGTATATGCCATTTTTGATGACAGAAAAATACATCTACAAGAAAAGTGAGGATACCAGTCTGTTCAGTGGTGTCATTTTAGCATGGCTTCTAATTACAAAATATCTTCTTAAAGACCCAAGATACCTTACAAGAAATCTTTGGGTGGCCAGCTGCTTAGTGGTGTCTCTGGCTTGGAGAAGTCCCATTCTCCCTGTCATCATTCCATGTCCTCATTCCTTGGATGAAGATGGCCATGAGCTCCCTCTCTCTGCTTGCAAACTCTTCCTGGATTGAAGCCATCTCATCTCTGCCCAGCCGCACTTGATCACTGTCCCCCAGGGGGTCCCTATGGCGGAAGTAACCCTTCCGACACCCCAAGGCGAGTGGCCCAGGCGCTCTTCTCACAGTCCAGTTTCCTTCGACAAACAACTTCTGTCATGGAGCTCTCTCACTCTTGGATTCTGTTGTCTTTCCTCTCTTGTGCTGTCTCTTTCTGAGCTTCCTACATGGTGAAGGGTGGGGCGCTGGGTCATACACAAAATCTTCATGAATTGTCCCAGGAGCCCATGAGTCGCAAAGGAAAAGCAAAAATTAATTAGAGCCAGTTAGGTGGCGCTAGTGGGAAAGAATCTGCCTGCCAACACGGGAGACACAAGAGACATGGATTCCATCTTGGGGTTGAGAAGATCCCCTGGAGGAGGGCACGGCAGCCCAGTCCAGTGTTCTTGACTGGAGAATCCCCATGGACAGAGGAGCCTGGCAGGCTATGGTCCACAGAGTCACAAAGAGTCAGATCAGACACAACTGAAGCAACTTAGCATGCTCCAGCATCTGGATATTATTTGATCTGTCAAAGAGACATGTGAAAAGAGAAAAGCAAACTAAAGGGAATCTCCCTGGTTTGTTCAACAGCACAGATAGGTTTAGAAGCCTTGCATGAACTCCTTCAAGGAAATTCAAGTTATCATCTTAAAGATTTCTTCAGCTTTACATGAGGTAGGAGAGAAAATGTTAAGAGCAAAGTTAGAAAATGATTCAGCCTCTTTTTTTAAATTTTTTTGCTGTTTAAGGAGTGTGACTTAAGCCACCTGCATGCCTTTTCACAGTACCTTTATAACAGAGTCTGGCTCCCGGATATCACTCTGCAGAGCAGATTGTGTGACAAGGGGATTCAGGAGGCAGCAGAAAGCAGGGTGTGAGGAGAGAGCCGTGTGCGTAGGAAGTACCAATGAGACTGTGCGGGTGGGCCTGAACCCTGAGAGGCCACATCCATGAATCAACTGGAATAAATCATCAGCTAATCAGCAAGCTGGAGGGGGAAGCAAAGGCTGAGAGCAGGGAGGTGTACCCCTGCTTGAAAGAGGAACCACCCCAGCGAGTGTGGCAGGTGAACATGGAGGCCACACTCCAGTAGCGAGTGTGCTGCCGCTGCAGTGGCCGTCTGAGGCAGACTGACTGACTTCCGGTCTCTGCAGCCCATCTGCCTCCACGTCTGTACTGTGGGCTACATGCCGGCCAGGGCCTCGGACACCCCGCAGTCCCTTCCGCCTCGGAGCCTTTCAGCCTGCTGTTCACACCCCGCGAAGGCCCCTTCCTCTTTGCCTAGCTACTTACCTGCTGCTCATCCTCCCGTCTCGGGATAGCCCTCTATCATCTCCAGTTCTAGCTTTAGTTTTATTTCTAGATTGACATGTAGATCTAGACACACACACATCCCTCTTACTGTGTCCAAAGCACAGGCATAAGAAGTTAAGAGGGTCATTTCCTCAGGAGATTCCCTCCCTGACCACCCACCTGGACACGGTCAAGTCCCCTATCATGAGCCTCATGCATTTCTCCGTTGTATCACAAATGTATTTTTCCACTCTGACTCCATGGGAAATAGATGGAGAAATAGTGGAAACAGTGTCAGACTTTATTTGGGGGGGCTCCAAAATCACTGCAGATGGTGACTGCAGCCATGAAATTAAAAGACACTTACTCCTTGGAAGAAAAGTTATGACCAACCTAGACAGCATATTCAAAAGCAAAGACATTACTTTGCCGACTAAGGTTCGTCTAGTTAAGGCTATGATTTTTCCTGTGGTCATGTATGGATGTGAGAGGTGGACTGTGAAGAAGGTTGAGCACTGAAGAATTGATGCTTTTGAACTGTGGTGTTGGAGGACTCTTGAGAGTCCCTTGGAATGCAAGGAGATCCAACTAGTCCATTCTGAAGGAGATCAACCCTGGGATTTCTTTGGAAGGAATGATGCTAAAGCTGAAACTCCAGTACTTTGGCCACCTCATATGAAGAGTAGACTCATTGGAAAAGACTCTGATGCTGGGAAGGATTGGAGGCAGGAGGAGAAGAGGACGACCGAGGATGAGATGGCTGGATGGCATCACTGACTTGATGGATGCGAGTCAACTCCGAGAGTTGGTGATGGACAGGGAGGACTGAAGTGCTGTGATTCATGGGGTCTCAAAGAGTTGAACATGACTGAGCGACTAAACTGAACTGAACTGAACTGATCACAGTGTAGAGTTGTGTCCTGGTATCTAGCACAGAGCTTAGCACCTCAGAGATGTTTCATAATATTTACTTGTGTCTCTTTGGTTCACCTCTGTCTTCTGAGCTAGAGGAGCAGTTGCGTAAGCACAGGCACTGTGTTTCGGTTCATCATTTGCTCCCGGTGCTTGGCACACAGGATGCAGTCTTCATCGCTGAGCCAATGAGTGAACTCTATAGCGTGAACGTGAAGTTGCTCAGTAGTGTCTGACTCTTTGTGACTCCATGGACTGTAGCCTACCAGGCTCCTCTGTCCATGAGATTTTCCAGGCAATAGTACTGGAGTGGACTGCCATATACCAAGCACCAATGCAGTGACTGCATTGGGGGGTAAGACCCAGTCCCTGGCCTCATGCAGTCTCCACGCAGTTTAGCGGGGAGACAGACAAGCAGACTGCTGCTCTTCAGTGTGAAAGTGCTGGGAAGAGGGTGAGCGGGGGCAGTGT
>SJYC01001317.1:0-19177 GCA_006408675.1 Madoqua kirkii | reverse complement strand
CTGTCTAGATGTACTTCTTTTGAGAACAGATAGATACTGTACAAAAACTTCATTGCGCAGTAGACATCATCTATGAAATTGTTTTCTTCCCCCCAAAAAAGAAAGATAAAAGGGACTTCCCTGGTGGTCCAATGGTTACGACTTCGTCTTCCAATGCAGGGTCTGTGGTTGGGGATCCCTGGTTGGGGAGCTAAGATCCTACATGCCTCAAGGCCCAAAAGCCAAAACATAAAACAGAAACAATATTGTAACAAATTCAGCAAAGTATTTTAAAATGGTCCACATCAAAAAATTTAAAAAAAAAGAAGAAGAAAAGGAAAAGCTGACTGGGAGGGTTCACTTTGGAAGCAGGTATAAGACTGACTTCAGAAAGGCCCCTTGAAATGTCCCCGGAGCCCTTTCTAATTAGATAGTTCGGGATTCGGCTCAGGGCCCGAGGGGCTGATCACCCTCTCCGTGAGCTGGGCCTGCGGGTTAAGGACTAGCAGCGAAGAGACTGTTTGTGTAAACAGACCTTTCCTCCTTCTAAAAGCTAGCTCTGCTCTTGAAAAGCCCTCGTTGGATACTGATTAGGCGGAGGTGGCCCTTACTCCCTGTCCTCTTCCCCACGCCTTAGGCCTCCCAGTGACTGTGCTGATCTTCTAAGTGCTCTGTTGGGTTTCCCCTCAGGGCTCCCACCTACTTGAGGGAAATCCACAGCATCTGCCTTCCTGCTATTCCTGGAACTCGAGGGGAACAGAGAAAACAAAGATCAGTCCTTAGCATCGAAGACCTAAGTTTACTTGAGGATATGATGTATGTCCCTAAAGCAATTAGGGCATGGTATTAAAGTTCTTTCATTTACAGGCAACAGAAACTAGCTCTTCTTCTTAAGCAAAGAGGGGAAATTACTGGATAGAAAGAAGGTGACCACACAGAACTGGAGGAGAGTTTGATAACCAGGATGCAGTGTGTACAGGGATCCTACTGGCGGGAGCGTGGATCTTATCTGTTGAGAGTTGTCATGTGGCTGCCTTTAATTTATTTACCAGTCCCCTGGTGTTGGACATATAAGCCATTTCCTATCTTCCCTTGCTATAAATTACAATGTAATAAACATCACGTACATTGAATTGTTGTCTGAGTGTATGATTAAGAAAAAGACAATGACCGAGCATTTTAGACAGGTCCTTGTATGATTTTAAATGCAGGCATCACCTGAAGGACTCTGCCCAGCGAGAGCTATGTTCCATTGGCTTTGCCATTCCAGGCGGGGTGTCTTCTTCTGCATGCTCAGGACGCTGTTCTGCAAATCAGTGACTGTGTAATGTTCTAAATAGATCAATAGTCACTGGGAACAGTGACCTCAAGGTCTAATCAATAACAGGCCAACTCTTTATTCTTGGTCCCCAGAGATGAGTCTATGTTGTAGAAGTTAGAGAGTCAACTGACTGCCTTCCCAGCAGACTCTGCCATGGGTCAGGAGAGGAAGGAGGCAGATGTGTGTCTGGAAAGGGGATAAATTTTAGTGGTCCATCGGGGACCCCAGAAACTTCTAGTTGGTAGTTTTTTATTTAAGCAGCACTTACCATATGTCAGGCACTCTTGTAAGGGTTTTACAAATATTCAGTGACTTAATCCTCCTGCCAATTGTATAAGGAGGTATTACTGTTAATGTCATTTTGTGGAGGAGGAGTCATATAGTAAGGGCAGAGCTGGAATTTGAACAACTATACCGTGTTTCCACGAATATATTGAAGTTTATATTTGGAAATTAGGATGTTTGAAAAATGCCCAAACATTATCAACAAACAGCATGAAATCCTGTTGACTCTGCATCTCCCACACTGGGCCTCTCCATCAACACCACTCTGCAGCTCTGGTTGAGACCATCACTGTCTCTACTTTAGACTATGGTTTCCAAATGTCATCCCACAGACTCTGATGAAGTTTGCACCAATCTTCAGGGAAAAGGAAAATTAAAGACATTGCAGCGAATTTCTCCATATATCTAAATTTGTTTAAAATAAAGTGCTCAAAACTTAATAGCCCACTCTTAAAATATGAAGTTGGGCTCTTATCTTACAACATATATAAAAATTAATTCAAAATGGATCAAGGCCCTAAGTATAAGAACTAAAACTAGAAATTCTTTGGAGAAAACATAGGGATTTAGATTTCATGATATTAGATTTAGTGATGATTTCTTGGGTATGATGCTAAGCACCTAGGCAACAAGGGAAAAAAGCAATTAAAAATTAGACTTCATCAAAATATAAAACTTTTTTGCATCAAAAGACAGTATCAGCAGAGTAAAAGACAACCCATGGAATGGAAAAAAATATTTGCAAAGTATCAATCTGATAAAAGATCAATATCCAGAGTATATAAAGAAGTCTTGCAATCCAACAACAAAACAACCAGATTAAAAAATGGGAGAGGACTTGAACAGACATTTTTCTAAAGAAAATGTACAAGTGGCCAATAAATGCATAAAAAGATTCTCAGCATCACTGATCATGAGAGAAATTCAAATGAAAACCACAATGAGATATTACTGCATACTCATTCAAATGGCAATTATATATATTAAAAAAAAATACCACAGAAAATATCAAGTGCTGGTATGAGGAAAGTATCCTTGTGCTCTGGTGGTAGGAATGTGAAACTGTGCGGCCACTGTGGAGCACAATGGCAGTTCCTCAACAAACTAAACGTATGATTATCATATGTACAGCAACTTCACTTCTAAGCATATACCGCAAAGAACTGAAAGCAAGGATTCAAACAGATATTGGTAAATTCATGTTAATAGCAGCATTATTAACAATAGTCAAAAGTGGGAAAGACCTGGCAGAAAAATGAATAAATAAACTATGGAATATGCCCAAATGGAATATCATTCAGCCTTACAAAAAGTGGAAATTCTGATGCATACTACAACATAGATGAACTTTGAGGACATTATATGCTGAATGAAGTAAACCAGTCTCTCCAGGACAAATGTTATATGATTCCATTTGGATGAGGTACTTAGGAGAGTCAGGCATAGAGACAGAAAACAGAGGGGTTTTCACCAGGGGCTAAAGGGTTGGGAGAATGAAGAGTCAGTGTTTGAAGCATAGATTTTCAGTTGAGGAAGATGACAAAGTTCTGGACATGGGCAGTCACAGAACAATGTGAATATACTTAAGGCCACAGAACTCTAAACTTAAAAATGGTTAAGACAGTAAATTTTATTTTGGTGCATGAACTCCTACAAGCTCAAGAACTGTGTTCTAGTCCACCTGCTAACTTGCTCTCTGTCTCTTCCATACACTCACAATGGTATTTTTGAGATTTTATCATGTTACTGTTTCAAACCCTTTAGAAACTCTTACTTGCCACACTGGTGAAATCCAGGGGAGGACTGCAGGCATGCCAAGTGTGGCGAGATGATCCATGGGGTGCAAGAAGAAATCTCAAATTACAGTTCCTATACATTTTCATTCCATTACTGACAAGTACTGATTAGGTATCTTTCCATGCCAGGGGCCATCTAGGCTCTGGGGGTAGGTGGTAAATAAAATAAATCCCCACTCTCAGGGAGATTATACCCTCAGTTCAGTCCAGTCGCTCAGTCGTGTCTGACTCTTTGCGACCCCATGAATCACAGCACGCCAGGCCTCCCTGTCCATCACCAACTCCCAGAGTTCACTCAGACTCACGTCCATCGAGTCAGTGATGCCATCCAGCCATCTTATCCTCGGTCGTCCCCTTCTCCTCCTGCCCCCAATCCCTCCCAGCATCAGGGTCTTTTCCAGTGAGTCAACTCTTCACATGAGGTGGCCAAAGTACTGGAGTTTCAGCTTTAGCATCATTCCTTCCAAAGAAGTCCCAGGGTTAATCTCCTTCGGAATGGACTGGCTGGATCTCCTTGTAGTCCAAGGGACTCTCAAGAGTCTTCTCCAACACCACAGTTTAAAAGCATCAATTCTTTGGTGCTCAGCCTTCTTCACAGTCCAACTCTCACATCCATACATGACCACAGGAAAAACCATAGCCTCGACTAGATGGACCTTTGTTGGCAAAGTAATGTCTCTGCTTTTGAATATGCTATCTAGGTTGGTCATAACTTTTCTTCCAAGGAGTAAGCGTCTTTTAATTTCATGGCTGCAGTCACCATCTGCAGTGATTCTGGAGCCCCCCAAAATAAAGTCTGACACTGTTTCCCCATCTATTTCCCATGAAGTAATGATCTAGGTTGGTCATAACTTTTCTTCCAAGGAGTAAGCGTCTTTTAATTTCATGGCTGCAGTCACCATCTGCAGTGATTCTGGAGCCCCCCAAAATAAAGTCTGACACTGTTTCCCCATCTATTTCCCATGAAGTAATGGGACCAGATGCCATGATCTTCATTTTCTGAATGTTGAGCATTAAGCCAACTTTTTCGCTTTCCTTTTTCACTTTCATCAAGAGGCTTTTTAGTTCATCTTCACCTTCTGCCATAAGGGTGGTGTCATCTGCATATCTGAGGTTATTGATATTTCTCCTGGCAATCTTGATTCCAGCTAGTGTTTCTTCCAGTCCAGCGTTTCTCATGATGTACTCTGCATAGAAGTTAAATAAGCAGGGTGACAATATACAGCCTTGATGTACGCCTTTTCCTATTTGGAAACTGTCTCTTGTTCCATGGCCAGTTCTAACTGTTGCTTCCCGGCCTGCATACAGATTTCTCAAGAGGCAGGTTAGGTGGTCTGGTCTTCCCACTTCTTTCAGAATTGTCCACAGTTTATTGTGATCCACACAGTCAAAGGCTTTGTTATAGTCAATAAAGCAGAAATAGATGTTTTTCTGGAACTCTCTTGCTTTTTCCATGATCCAGCAGATGTTAGCAATTTGATCTCTGGTTCCTCTGCCTTTTCTGAAACCAGCTTGATCATCAGGAAGTTCATGGTTCACGTATTTCTGAAGCCTGGTTTGGAGAATTTTGAGCATTACTTTACTAGCATGTGAGATGAGTGCAATCGTGCGGTAGTTTGAGCAGTCTTTGGCATTGCCTTTCTTTGGGATTGGAATGAAAACTGACATTTTCCAGTCCTGTGGCCACTGCTGAGTTTTCCAAATTTGCTGGCATATTGAGTGTAGCACTTTCACAGCATCATCCTTCAGGATTTCAAATAGCTCAACTGGAATTCCATCACCTCCAATAGCTTTGTTTGTAGTGATGCTAGTATACAGTTATATCCCACCCAGCATATCAGCATAGTATAGGTATATAGCAACTACTGCCAAGTCTGCTAAGTCGCTTTAGTCGTGTCTGACTCTGTGCCACCCCATAGACAGCAGCCCACTAGGCTCCCCCATCCCTGGGATTCTCCAGGCAAGAATACTGGAGTAAGCTTCCATTTCCTTCCCAATGCATGAAAATGAAAAGTGAAAGTGAAGTCACTCAGTCGTGTCTGACTCTTAGCAACCCTATGGACTGCAGCCCACCATGCTTGTCCACCCATGGGATTTTCCTGGCAAGAGTACTGGAGTGGGGTGCCGTTGCATTCTCCAATATAGCAATTATAGGTACATAAATAAATGTACATAAGGTGTGTACATGCCAAAAAGATTTTTAATGACTAAATTAAACAATCAAAATGCTGGAGATCCTGCTTTACAGGATAAAATCCAAATTTCTTGATGTGAGGTGTGCTTTTCATCAAGTTTCAACACTCTTTACTTCATTATCTATGGTCTAACTTTCCCAAACTGCTGACCATTCCTTCAGCAGGCCTTTCTGACCCACAGATTTGCATCTTCGCATACACACATCTGCTGCCTGAAATGTCATCATTCATCTGGCAAACCAGTACACTTCCAAACATCACCATGATGGCCCCTCCCTCCTCCTCAAGCAAAGATTTAGGCCAATTTAGGCACTTTGCTTCCATGAGAGGAACTGAAGCTTCCAAATGCCATGCCACAGGCACTGTGGACACCAGTATTGTATGGTTCAGGCATTGTACTATCTAGGTATTATGTATCAGATACTCAAAATCCTCTCTCCCTCTTGCCTATCTGTACAATAAAGATGGGGAGGTTAATATATTCTTCCTAGACTCCCTTGCAGCTAGATATAATCATGCAGAACAATCCATCTGGTGAAACTACAAGTCAGGATCCCCAAGAATCCCACAGGAATGTCCTCCAATAAGCCTCTTGCACATCTGATTCCAACCGTTTCTCAGAACACGTCAATGGGCATGTTAGAAAACATGAATAATTTGCCTGAGTTAATGCCTTGGGTAGAATTTGATATATGGTTTTTTTTTTCACTCCAAAGACCAAACTCAAGTTCTTTCCAACACACCACGTTATAACTTTGTGCTGTGTGTGCTAAGTCATTTTAGTCATGTCCGACTCTTTGCAACCCTATGGACTTAGCCCTTCAAGCTCCTCTGTCTGTGGGATTCTCTAGGCAAGAATACTGGAGTGGATTGCCATGCTCCCCTCCAGGGGATCTTCCCGACCCAGGGATCAAACCCACATCTCTTAATTCTCCTTCATTGGCAGGCAGGTTCGTTATCACTAGCGCCACTTGGGAAGCTCCATTATAATTTTGTATTGTTAAATTAGTACCCTCCACCTCCCCCAAAATATGGCTACATCCTAACTCATGAAAGCTGTGAATGTAACCTTTCTTGTAAAAAGAGTTTTTGCAGATGTAATTAAATTCAGGACCTTGGGATGAGTCATTGTTGGTCAGTCACTAAATCTTGTCTGACTCTTTGCAACCCCATGAACTGCAGCACAGCAGGTTTCCCTGTCCTTCACGATCTTCAGGAGCTTGCTCGAACTTGTGTCTATTGAGTCGGTGATGCCATCCAACCATCTCACCCTCTGTCATCCCCTTCTCTTCCTGCCCTCAATCTTTCTCAGCATCAGGGATTTTTCCAAGGAGTCTGCTCTTGTCATCAGATGGCCAAAGTATTGGAGCTTCAGCTTCAGCATCAATCCTTCCAGAGAATATTCAGGACTGATTTCCTTTAGGATGGACTGGTTGGATCTCTTTGCAGTCCAAGGGACTGTCAAGAGTCTTCTCCAACACCACAGTTCAAAAGCATCAATTCTTTGACACTCAGCCTTCTTTATGTCCCAACTCTCGAGTCAGTACATGACCACTGGAAAAACCATAGCTTTGACTATATGGACATTTGTTGACAAAGTGATGTCTCTGCTTTTTAATATGCTATCTAGGTTTGTCATAGCTTTTCTTCCAAGGAGCAAGAGTCTTTTAATTTCATGGCTGCAGTCACCATCTGCAGTGATTTTGGAGCTCAAGAAAATAAAAGCTGCCCCGGTCTCCATTTTTTCCCCATCTATTTGCCAGTAGGGGGTGGGACCAGATGCCACGAATCTTAGTTTTTGAACATAGAGTTTTAAGCCAATTTTTTTATTGTCCTCTTCCATCTTCATTAAGAGAGACTTTAATTCCTCTTCACTTTCTACCATTAGGGTGTGTGAAATCATCCTGGATTATATTGGTAGGTCCTAGAATCAATGATAAGTATAGACATAAACACAGGGAGAAGGTCATGTGAAGACCAAGGCAGAGACTGGGTGATGCAGCCACACTACAGGGAATACTTTGATTCACCATAAACTGCAAGAGACAAGGAGATGGTCCTCTAGAATCTTCAGGGGGAATGTGGTCCTTGATTTCAGTCTCCCGGCTTCCAGAACTGTGAGAATAAATTTCTGTTAAGTGACCAAGTTTGCAGTAATTTGTAGCAGCAGCCACAAGAAATGAATGCTAAAGTTTTCTTACTCTCTATCTTGGTGCTAGCACAGAACCTGACATACACTATATGTAAATTAGTTAATAGTAAATTAGTTAATAAATTACTATATGGGGATGACGAAACAAAGCTTTAAATTGTTTCCTAGTAACTTGGACTGAAAGGCATAAAATTGTACTCAATGATGATAGATTTTGAGATGAGGTTATCTAGGAAGAGAACTAATATCTACTAAGTGCCTGCTGTGTAGTAGACAGCAAGATAAGTTTAATAAATTGCATTACAGTAGAAGTATTTATAAATTATAGTGATAAAGGCAAGATATTGGAGCCAAGTTTAAGCTCTGATTTTTATTAGCTGTATGACCTTCAGCAAATTACTTAAACTCTCCTGGTTAATATTTACTTATCTGAAAAGTGGGGAATCCACCCTGTTTCTAGGATTAAAGCAAGATAACGTTTGAAATAGCTGAGCACAGGGCTGGGCACTTAGAAAACCTCAGCAAGCCTGAGTTATTATGAGTGTAACATGGTGCTGGGCAGCAAGCAGCAAGAAATTGTTGGGAGTGGAAGTTACTTCCAGCAGAGAGCTGATTTGGAGAGGCAAATAAAACCTGATCTCTATACCAGGGAACAGAGAAGGAAATGGCGACCCACTCCAGTATTCTTGCCTAGGAAATCCCATGGACAAAGGAGCCTGGAGGGCTACAGTCCACAGGCTCCCAGAAGAGTTGGCATGACTTAGACACTAAACCACCTCCACCACTACAGCAAGGGGCACACAGAAGGAAGACCCCCACACACAGGCCCTCGAGAGAACCAACAAAACATGCTTCACAGGTGAGCGCTTATTTGGACTCCCACCATGCACTGGGAACAAACAGCCTGTTGGTGCCAAATGGAAGCAGTGGCGACCAGTGGAGAGGGTTACTAGTCTACAGTCGGTAGTCTGACAAAATGAGACTGGCCTCACCTTTTCCTACACCCAAAAACCAAAGCAAAGCATGCTGGGAAGTGGCAGATGTTGGTAGAGCCAGAGGAAGCCAGACCACCCTGCAAGACCTTGGAATAGTCTCAACCCTGGGGGAACTTAAAAAACCTCATGGTATGCCCAGATATGCCGACTTAACTGATCTGGAATGGAACACAGGCATTGAAATTTTTAATGAATGGCCTGAGTTGAGAACCACCTCCCTAAAGCCTGTGCTTGAGGGAGGGTTCCTAGATTTAACAAGCAAAATGAGAAGTACATATATTAAAAACTTATTTATCTAAAACTCTTAATTTCATGGGCATTCTGCATTTCGTCTGGCAATTTTAAGAGGGAAGGGAAAGTATTTGAAATGGATAAAAGACTGAAATTTTAAAATGAACAAAGCAGAATCTAAGGACTGAATATAATCCCTTAATAGTAAGAAGCGACTGAAATACATGGAATTGGGCTGACTCGTCATTCAGAGGAGCTGTTACCCAGTGAGAAATGTCGGCAGGGTGGGGGTGGGAGGGGTGTTGGGGGTGGCGTGGAGAGTTTGGAAACAACTTCAGGAAAAATAAACCATTTCATGTTTATGTCCCCACTGAACAGAGACTCCTAGTAAACCAATGATATCACTCTGACCTTGCCCCAGAGATGAGCAAACAGAAGCCTCCAGAATTGACGTGATTTGTACAAGTCCAACACAACTGGTAAGGGACACAGCCAGGATTTGAAATCCCTGGGTTGGGAAGATCCCCTGGAGAAGGGAATGGCTACCCCCTCCAGTATTCTGGCCTGGAGAATTCCATGGACTGTATCCACCACGGGGTCAGACACGACTGAGTGACTTTCACTTCACACTAAATTTGACTTAAAGAAAAATAAAATAGTGTGGGGAGGGTGGGCTGGGAGTAGGAAGCTCTTTCTGCCATAATGACTTTCCCAGTGATTTTTGGTGTTAGTAATATGATCAGAGTGATTCCCTAAAACCACAGTTACCCCATCAAAGCATAGGAAGCCCACCTTCATTTGAGGCAGGGGCTGGAGGGTGTCTTTTGGAGCCTTGGAGGCCCAGACGCTGCCTGGGATGAGCAGGGTGAAGGGCTGAGCTGGACACCCCCCTGTCTCCTGCGCTGTCAATGGCTGAGCCGCTAAGTGGCAGTGGCTGCTTGGATGTTTGCTAATTGCGGCGATTTCTGCTGTTCCATCATGATGTTGACTACTTGTATTTCTGTATTTTAATGAAATGCCATCTTACTGTGCCTGTCTTTTTGTTGTGTTTGAGTCCCAAGGCTGTTTTAGTAAAGGGTACAATTTTACAAACAAAATGGAGAAAAGTAAACAAAGCTACCTGTTTTGCAAGACTGGTGCTGCCCAGCGGAACTCTCCCAAACTGACTCCCTCCCACCAAACAAGGGAGGTTCCCTGTCCCCTTCCAAAAGTAACTTTTAGATGGGGGCACCCAGTTAGGGGGGTGGGAGGGACTCAGGGTGTGGGCAAGACAAGCTGCTGAGGATGGCTGCTACCCAAATTACCTTAAGCTCCCATATGTGGAAGAGGCACACTTACTAATACAGGCGGAGCCTCACTGGGTACCACCACCTGTTAAAAGAAAATGTATCTTTTTCCCCTCAGCTTCCCTCTTTTCTCAACCCCCATGCAGAACTTCATGTTTTCCAGCCTGTCTCTTGGGATTTGAGACAGAGGATGGGGGATGAATGCAAACAGAGCTAGAAACAGGAAGGAAGAGAGAAGGGGATAAACTGGACGGGTTTGTGGACTGAGTTTTGAGGAATGTTTTTGGTAGAGCTGAGAGTAAGATAACAAAAGCAATTTTCAGCTGGGAAAAATAAAATAGTGTGGGGAGGGTGGGCTGGGAGTAGGAAGCTCTTTCTGCCATAATGACTTTCCCAGTGATTTTTGGTGTTAGTAATATGATCAGAGTGATTCCCTAAAACCACAGTTACCCCATCAAAGCATAGGAAGCCCACCTTCATTTGAGGCAGGGGCTGGAGGGTGTCTTTTGGAGCCTTGGAGGCCCAGACGCTGCCTGGGATGAGCAGGGTGAAGGGCTGAGCTGGACATCCCCCTGTCTCCTGCGCTGTCAATGGCTGAGCTGCTAAGTGGCAGTGGCTGCTTGGATGTTTGCTAATTGCGGCGATTTCTGCTGTTCCATCATGATGTTGACTACTTGTATTTCTGTATTTTAATGAAATGCCATCTTACTGTGCCTGTCTTTTTGTTGTGTTTGAGTCCCAAGGCTGTTTTAGTAAAGGGTACAATTTTACAAACAAAATGGAGAAAAGTAAACAAAGCTACCTGTTTTGCAAGACTGGTGCTGCCCAGCGGAACTCTCCCAAACTGACTCCCTCCCACCAAACAAGGGAGGTTCCCTGTCCCCTTCCAAAAGTAACTTTTAGATGGGGGCACCCAGTTAGGGGGGTGGGAGGGACTCAGGGTGTGGGCAAGACAAGCTGCTGAGGATGGCTGCTACCCAAATTACCTTAAGCTCCCATATGTGGAAGAGGCACACTTACTAATACAGGCGGAGCCTCACTGGGTACCACCACCTGTTAAAAGAAAATGTATCTTTTTCCCCTCAGCTTCCCTCTTTTCTCAACCCCCATGCAGAACTTCATGTTTTCCAGCCTGTCTCTTGGGATTTGAGACAGAGGATGGGGGATGAATGCAAACAGAGCTAGAAACAGGAAGGAAGAGAGAAGGGGATAAACTGGACGGGTTTGTGGACTGAGTTTTGAGGAATGTTTTTGGTAGAGCTGAGAGTAAGATAACAAAAGCAATTTTCAGCTGGGAGAGAAAGGGCATTTTTTCCCCCCTTAAATGATTTATTGAGGTGAAATTCACATAACATAAAATTAACGCTTTTAAAGTGAAAAATTAAGTGGCATTTAGTTACATTCACCCTGCGGTGGAACCACTTACCTTACCTAGCTTTGCAAAATTTTTATCATCTCAAAGTAAAACCCGGAAATAGGGTAGTTTGAGATGGTTGATATGAAATAGGAATTGGATCCCTGAATGTTTTTTATGAGATGTAAGTGAAAATTAGGGTTTAATAAATAGCTGTGGACTGCAATAGGATTTTGACCTAACCAGACTGGGTCCTAAGGGCCCTGGGGTTATTGGGTTCTGTATACATGGTGACCCCATGGTTACCAGGATGCCCTGGGCAGGAGACCGGCACGAGCATTCACCCTGAACACAGCATGAGGTCTTGCACATCCCAGACCAGGGGTGCCCCAGGTGTTCTGGGGTTCATTGTGTTGTGATCTCACCAGGTCAGGTGTTGGGAGGGACAGGAGACCTGCTCTGTGATACTTCCCGCACCCACATGCTCCAAGGAGAGTCTGGCCGTAGTATCCCCCAAGAGAGCCCCCACCAGCATCCTTGGAGTTTGAGCTTTGGGTATACCCAGAGCCCTCGAAATCCCCTTGAGAGATGAGTACAACTATTCACTCCCATCCATAGAGTCCCTGCAATGTCCCTCTTCTTAGTCCTCTCAAGTATTCACCCCACCAACTCCGTGCCCCAATCCCCTACCCCCAGATAACCAGGTGCTAATAACCTTTTAACTTTCTACATTGTCGTATACTGATATAAGATAATATATACACAATACATAGATAGATTAGAAGACAGACAGATAGATGGATGATAAATTGATAGAACCTCTATGTAGGGTTTTAGGTAGTTCATTGCTTTCTCTGGAAAAATTAGGTCATGGATTTTGTACATGTTCCAATCCTCATTCAAAAATATCTTGTGGACATCCCTGTCCTCTGGTTCTAATTCATTTTTTGTATTGGCTACATAATAATCCTTGATGATACTCTTTCATAATTTATCCATTATTTATCTTTCTCTTGATAAGATATTTTTGTTTTAAGTTTCTGTCCCTATAAACAGTGAAGCAATAAATTTTATTATCCATGTATCTTTATGTGCTGATGTTCTTGCTTCTACAGAATAGATTCCAGGTTTGAAAAGCATGTGTATTTTAAAATTTATCATGTATTTCCAGATTGCTTTCAAAATGGCCCATCATGTTTTCAACAGTAAAGTATGGAGAATACCCACACCCCTACTAGCAACAGTCTCTATCTAATGTTTTCCATTCAGATCTTTGTAAAGTGATATTTTGCTGTAAACTTAATTTGCAGTCTGTGGACTATTGGTGACCTTGAGCTCCTTTTCAAGTTTATTGAGAATTTGGATTTGCTTTTCTATGAATTAGCTATCATACTCTTTGCCCATTTTTCTAATTGGGCAATTTGTAGGAGCTCTTTTTATAGTGTCATTATTTATCATTTATCAAGTTATCTGTAAAACTTTCCCCTCCAAATTTATGATCTTAGCAGCATTTTCAATTTAAATAAGTGGAATATGTCTTTCTTTCAGAGGTTCTGAGTTTCCCGTCCTGATAAGATTTCCCAGCCTATTTACCAAGATTTCCCAATCTATTTACCTAGATTTTCTTCTAAGCTATTTATTGTTTTACTTCATAGAAATATAATAAGTCTATGTAGGTCTAAACTTTGTTTATGGATATGGCATAGGATAGCCATCAACTTGTTCTAGCAAGCTGGACTAGTATCACATATTAAATAATTTATTCTTTCCCTGCTGACTTGACTTACCAACTTTGTCACGTATTAATGCTCACATGTACCAGGATTGATTTCTTTTCATCCAAATTCTGTCCCTCTCACTGTTGGTCTCTTCCTGCAGACAATGGTTTAATTACAATGGCTTTTTGGAGCGCTCTGATATCCCATAAGGCTAGGCACCTCTTATTGTTACTTTTCCCCCCTATTTTTCTTATCTTCTGAACATTTATTGTCCATGGAAGTTCTAAGCATGTTTTATTCAACTAAAAACCAAACCTACTGAAGACAAAGTATGGTATTAGTCAAGATAATAGATGGTTTCCACCTTTGTTGGAGGAGACTAGAAGTGGGGAGGATGGGAGGCTTGTGGGGTGCTGGTTGTTATATTTATGTTCTTATTTTATTTTTAAAAACCTTCAAGGCAATGTTAAACAGGAACACTAATAGCAGGCATAAATCTGAAATGCAGAGACAGAATTGTGAGCAAAAAGAAACATTCCAATACTTTCTTCCCTCTTTCACATGCTTGTGCTAATCTCTTCATTTTCTTTGCTGTTGTTCAGTCGCTAGGTCATGTCCGACCCTTTGTGCCTCTGTGAACTGCAGCTTGCTAGGCTTCCCGTTCCTTCCCAGCTCCCAGAATTTGCTCAACTCATGTGCATTGAGTTGGTGGTGCCATCCAACCATCTCAGCCTTTGTCGCGCCCTTCTTCTACTGCCCTCAATCTTTCCCAGCATCAGAGTCTTCTCCAGTGAGTTGGATCTTTGTATCAGGTGGTCAAAATATTGGAGCTTCAGTATCGGTCCTTCATTTTGTTACCTTACCATGCTTTGTTTGAATCTCTGAATCTCAAAGAAAATGTTGAGTTACAATTGGCAACAGCAGGTATTTTTGTCTGGTTTTGACTTTTTGAAATGTTTTTGGTATTTGGCCAATAAGAATGATATGGACCACTGATTTTTGATAAAGAAACAATTATATCCAACAACTACCCTTTCATTCTTATTTTCCTTAAAGTTTTAATAATGATGGCTGCTCAACTTTATCAAATGCCTTTTCAGGAACTATTGATAGGATATGGTTTTTCATTTTTAACTTATTGATGAAAATATTCATGTTGATAGATTTCTTTATGTTGTGCTTTGTAATCCTAGAATAAATCTACTTGGTTACAGTGTACTATTTTTTGCCCGATTGATAAATTCTATTTGTTAATATTTATTTAGAAATAAGATTGGCCTACAGTTTCCTTTTTTGAACTATCTTTATTAGATTTTAGCATTAAAATCATGTTTGCTTCATAAAATAAACTGAGAAGCTTTCAATTTTTCCATGGTCTAGAATAAACTAATTAATACTGATATTGTCTAGTCTTTGAAGATTGGAAAACTGAGCTGTTAAACCATCTGTCCTGATACCCTTGTTAATGGCTCATCTTTAACAACCTTTCTCTTCTCTCTCACTGAAATTGTTACTCAAGTTTTTACTTGGATTAATTTTGGTAATTTCTTCTGGATCTTCCAATTTATTGTCATAGAATAGCATGTAATCCATTCTTAAAATTATTTTAATCTCTTCTGTATCCGTGATGATGACTTTTTTTTCAGTTTCAATTTTGTCTGTTTTTATATTGAGGTATAATTGACATACCATGATGTGAGTTTCAGGTGTTCTTGTTTATTTCTTTGTTCTGTCTTTCTTTAAAGAGACTAGGGAGGGGTTTATCAGTTCCACTGAACTTTGTATGAACAAGCCTTTGGATTTAATCAATAGTATCTTGTGTGATTTTCTTTCCTATTTAGCTCACTCATCTTTCATGTTTACTGGTTCTCCTTTAGAAGGCTTTAATCTTCCTCTCTCCCTCCTCTTCCTTCTCCAAAGGAGATATAATAAGTGCTTTTGCTTTGCTGCTTCATCCTTCTCCCACTTCTAGGTTTTGCTAAGATACAGAAGAACTCTTCACTGCAGATTATTATTATTATTAGAATTTCCTGGGAACATTCATTGCCTATTTCAAGAGTCCTTATTTGGAATTTATATTACACGTCCTCAGGCAACCTACAGTGATAGATTGATATATTACATATATTTATATAAATAGCAAGCATCATAGCTCACTACTCTTTCCTTTTACTCACTCTTTTTTCCTGATCTTGAGTTCTCTATTATGATTCATTTGTTTTTTAATTAGAGTCCTTTCTTTAGTACTTCCTCCAGAAAGGCTATGGGAATAATATGGTCTCTGAATTCTTGCACACCCCAAATATCTTTCTTTCTTGATGATAGATAAAGACTAACTTGGCCAGCATAGGAATCCTAGGTGACAATCCTTTTTTTCTTCAAAGTCCATAAATGCTCTTCTAATTTTTAATGCAGCAGAGTTGAGCACCAACGTGATTTTCCTTTCTTATTCTTTGAACTGAAAGATTGATTGCTTTACCTTTGGAATTTGGAAATTGACCAAGATATACGTGGGTGTAGAATCTGATGAAAACTTGCAAGACAGGTATGAATCTTTCTTCATCTGTAGGAAATTGTCTTGCATGATTGTTTAATTGTTGCCTCTTCTCCAGCTGTTCTTCCTTCTCCAGCTGGAGTTGCTGTTTTCCCTGACAGAAGCCATCATTTCTGTGGTTTGGGTTGTTTCTTCTACTTGATCCTCCAGGCCCCGAGGTGAATCTCAGCTACTCTTTTCTTAATTCAGTTTGTTTCTATCTGAAAAAATCACATTTGTCTGCTTGCATGACAGGCTGTCTTCTGAAGGTTTTTCTTAAGTCTCCACAGCTTCTCTTATTATTATTGTATTTGTATATAGTTTGTAGACTATCTCCTCCAGTGGCTCCAACATTTTATGTCTTTATTTTTTATGTTCTGATTGCTTTGTTTGTTCTTTCTCTCTCCCTAGCTGTTATCCTTAATGTATTGTAGATCTTCCAATTTATTGTCATAGAATAGCATGTAATCCATTCTTAAAATTATTTTAATCTCTTCTGTATCCGTGATGATGACTTTTTTTTCAGTTTCAATTTTGTCTGTTTTTATATTGAGGTATAATTGACATACCATGATGTGAGTTTCAGGTGTTCTTGTTTATTTCTTTGTTCTGTCTTTCTTTAAAGAGACTAGGGAGGGGTTTATCAGTTCCACTGAACTTTGTATGAACAAGCCTTTGGATTTAATCAATAGTATCTTGTGTGATTTTCTTTCCTATTTAGCTCACTCATCTTTCATGTTTACTGGTTCTCCTTTAGAAGGCTTTAATCTTCCTCTCTCCCTCCTCTTCCTTCTCCAAAGGAGATATAATAAGTGCTTTTGCTTTGCTGCTTCATCCTTCTCCCACTTCTAGGTTTTGCTAAGATACAGAAGAACTCTTCACTGCAGATTATTATTATTATTAGAATTTCCTGGGAACATTCATTGCCTATTTCAAGAGTCCTTATTTGGAATTTATATTACACGTCCTCAGGCAACCTACAGTGATAGATTGATATATTACATATATTTATATAAATAGCAAGCATCATAGCTCACTACTCTTTCCTTTTACTCACTCTTTTTTCCTGATCTTGAGTTCTCTATTATGATTCATTTGTTTTTTAATTAGAGTCCTTTCTTTAGTACTTCCTCCAGAAAGGCTATGGGAATAATATGGTCTCTGAATTCTTGCACACCCCAAATATCTTTCTTTCTTGATGATAGATAAAGACTAACTTGGCCAGCATAGGAATCCTAGGTGACAATCCTTTTTTTCTTCAAAGTCCATAAATGCTCTTCTAATTTTTAATGCAGCAGAGTTGAGCACCAACGTGATTTTCCTTTCTTATTCTTTGAACTGAAAGATTGATTGCTTTACCTTTGGAATTTGGAAATTGACCAAGATATACGTGGGTGTAGAATCTGATGAAAACTTGCAAGACAGGTATGAATCTTTCTTCATCTGTAGGAAATTGTCTTGCATGATTGTTTAATTGTTGCCTCTTCTCCAGCTGTTCTTCCTTCTCCAGCTGGAGTTGCTGTTTTCCCTGACAGAAGCCATCATTTCTGTGGTTTGGGTTGTTTCTTCTACTTGATCCTCCAGGCCCCGAGGTGAATCTCAGCTACTCTTTTCTTAATTCAGTTTGTTTCTATCTGAAAAAATCACATTTGCTGCTTGCATGACAGGCTGTCTTCTGAAGGTTTTTCTTAAGTCTCCACAGCTTCTCTTATTATTATTATATTTGTATATAGTTTGTAGACTATCTCCTCCAGTGGCTCCAACATTTTATGTCTTTATTTTTTATGTTCTGATTGCTTTGTTTGTTCTTTCTCTCTCCCTAGCTGTTATCCTTAATGTATTGTTTTTCTTTGTTTACCCCTTGGGGCTTGGGTATAGCTGCTAAGAACCTTCTGTAGCATCACTTTCGTGACAGTGGCAGGCATTCTGGGTCCCTGCCACAGGAGCTGGCAGTGGAACGAGTGATGGGTTGTCCCATCCCTGTGAAGGCACCTCAGGAAAGGAAGTCTTTGCATTTTCCATCTTTCCATGAGACACCAACCTCAAGGATGAAATGGCTTCAACCTCCCTATACAGCTCTTGAGTTGGGATATACCAGTGGATACAGACATTCCCTGGGATGGGCGATCCCTCAGGCCGGGATATTCAGTGTTCATCCTCTCCCCTGAGTCCTTCAGATCCTAGTGATCAGACTCTTAGACGGTCCAGAGGGGAGAAAGCCATTTCACTGCCTAGGTGCATCATTACCAGCTGCCAATATCTGTCTGGATTAGACAGTTCAATTAGACTGTCTGAAACTTTTGTTGGGAGGGAAGGACGTCAGGACATCTTCCCCAGTTCCTGCTCATATTTACAAGTCAAAACTCCATCTTCCCCATCCATCCTTGGGAAAGTGATAGCTAGGGAGTTTCAGATGGACATGTATACAACACTATATTTAAAATGGATGACCATCAAGGACCTAATGTATAGCACATGGAATTCTGCTCAGTGTTATGTGGCAACCTGGATGGGAGGGGTGTTTGGGGGAGAATGGATACATGTATGGCTGGGGTTGGGGTACATGTATTTTGTAGATACATATATATGGCTGAGTCCTTTTGCTGTTCACCGGAAACTATCACAACATTGTTCACTGGCTATACCCCACTATAAAATAAAAAGTTAAAAAAAACTCTCTCCATCCTTAAAGGTTGTTTTCAAAAACCATTTACTTGGTGAATCCCTTTCTGGTCCTCCTGTCCCAGTGTTCTCAATTCTGGCTGAACACTGGCATCTCCACACAGAAGAACTGTACAAAAAAGATCTTTGTGACCCGGGTAGTCACGATGGTGTGATCACTCATCTAGAGCCAGACATCCTGGAATGTGGAGTCAAGTGGGCCTTAGAAAGCATCCCTACGAACAAAGCTAGTGGAAGTGATGGAATTCCAGTTGAGCTGTTTCAAATCCTGAAAGAGGATGCTGTGAAAGTGCTGCACTCAACATGCCAGCAAATTTGGAAAACTCAGCAGTGGCCACAGGACTGGAAAAGGTCAGTGTTCATTCCAATCCCAAAGAAAGGCAATGCCAAAGAATGCTCAAACTACCACACAATTGCACTCATCTCAAACGCTAGTAAAGTAATGCTCAAAATTCTCCAAGCCAGGCTTCAGCAATATGTGAAGAATGAACTTCCTGATGTTCAAGTTGGTTTTAGAAAAGGCAGAGGAACCAGAGATCAAATTGCCACCATCCTCTGGATCATGGAAAAAGTAAGAGAGTTTCAGAAAAACATCTATTTCTGCTTTATTGACTATGCCAAAGCCTTTGACTGTGTGGATCACAATAAAC
>SJYC01001315.1:0-24575 GCA_006408675.1 Madoqua kirkii | reverse complement strand
CCCATCTATTTCCCATGAAGTGATGGGACCGGATGCCATGATCTGCGTTTTCTGAAGGTTGAGCTTTAAGCCAACTTTTTCACTCTCCACTTTAACTTTCATCAAGAGGCTTTTCTCTTCACTTTCTGCCATTTCAGAACCAGATATTTTGAGCAATGAAAACAATTTGTCTAGTATCTTATAAATAAATGCCAGTAAAGAGACCTGTACAGTGTTGTATGTGTGTGTTAATCACTCGATCATGTCTGACTGTGACCCCATGGACTGTAGCCCACCAGGCTCTTCTGTCCATGGGATTCTCCAGGCTAGGATACTGGAGTGGGTTGCCATTCCCTTCTCCAAGGGATCTTCCCAACCCAGGGATCGAACCGGGGTCTCCCACATTGGAGACAGATTGGTTCCCATCTGAGCCCCCGGGAAGCCTGTGCTATGTCGTATAGTATATTTAAAGGTTGGAAGGGTTTACGTAGATTGTCCCTTGATGGCTTCTGTATCAAGTCTGAGTGCGAGGCGGTTCTGGAAAATGACCAGAAGCCAGTGGAGAGCAGGTGTTTCCTAGAGAATTGGCTGACCTCTCCAGGTGGCCATTCTTTTTGTCGCCTCCAGTTGTCCACAGTATACCCCCTTCACTTTTACTCACTGTGAGCCTGGTCCCTGAAAGCATTGCTATGTGCGTGTCCCGACCCTAAGTGCTGATCATAAAAGCATTTCAGTTTATCAGTGCATGGATTCAGCATTTCAGTTTGTCAGTTTATTGAGCTGCTGCCCAATGCTGAGAGTAGTGTAGTAAATGTAATAAATGTCGCAGAGTCTCATTGCCCACTATTCCATGAGGGGAATATTGTATGAATATATCTTGTGTTACTGTATATCTTAAAATAGAAGTCTAATGTATGATTATCATCTGAGCAAGTAATCTTGTGACCATATCTTTCTAGTTCAGTTCAGTTCAGTCACTCAGTCATGTCCTACTCTTTGCAACCCCACAGACCACAGCATACCAGGCCTCCCTGTCCTTCACCATCTCCTGGAGTCTACCCAAACCCATGTCCATTGAGTTGGTGATGCCATCCAACCGTCTCATCCTCTGTCATCACTTTCTTCTCCCACTTTCAATCTTTCCTAGCATCAGGGTCTTTTCATATGTCAGCTCTTTGCATCAGGTGGCCAAAGTGTTGGAGTTTCTGCTTTAGCTTCAGTCCTTCCAATGAATATTCAGGACTGATTTCCTTTGGGATGGACAGGTTGGATCTTCTTACAGTCCAAGGGACTCTCAAGATTCTTTTCCAACACCACAGTTCCAAAGCATCAATTCTTCAGGGCTCAGCTTTCTTTATAGTCCACCTCTTACATCCATACATGACTACTGGGTATCTTTCTAGAGAAAGTAAAAACAGAAATCCTTAGCTCCATTCCAAATGACGATCGATGTGATTAGCTCACTCAGCTTTTTTTGTTTGTGGGTTTCTTTGAAATTTGAAGTTTTCCTTCATTTGGTTTGAATCAGTAGCCTAGAAGGAAATGATTTCAAACAGTTGATCATCCTCAAACTTGAAAGCCTGAAACACTTGTTAGAACATTCATTCTGATTGCTCTTATGGATTGATTGCTTTATAGCTTGAGGCAGTATGTGGTCAGGGCACTGAAGCTTGCAGCTGTCTGTCTGTAGTATTATTTTCTTCTGTTCCCTTCACTGCCTGCTGCAGTCCGTGGGGTCGCAAAGAGCCAGACACAATTTAATGCTTGAACAACAATTCCCTTCGCACATGGAAGAGAGGTTTGGGGGCTACCTTTTCTGGCAAACTCTTGTTGTTATTATTGCTTGGAGGAATAGGAAGTCTTCTACTCTTGTTTGAAGTGTGAGAGAAATGGCTGTCTTTTTTTTTTTTTTAGAGCCAGACACAATTTAATGCTTGAACAACAATTCCCTTCGCACATGGAAGAGAGGTTTGGGGGCTACCTTTTCTGGCAAACTCTTGTTGTTATTATTGCTTGGAGGAATAGGAAGTCTTCTACTCTTGTTTGAAGTGCGAGAGAAATGGCTGTCTTTTTTTTTTTTTTAATCTTTGGCTTTTGTTGAAACCATTTTATCTGGCCGATAGCATCCTAAAGAAACAGAGCTTTGGCAAAGTCATCCTGCAAAGGTTTCCTCAAATGTTTACATCTTGGTTGTTCTTGTAATTTTCACAGTGTTAGTTGATCAGTCGTGGCCAACTCTTTGCGACCCCACACGCTGTAGCCCGCTCAACTCCTCTGTCCATGGGATTCTCCAGGCAAAAATACTGGAGTGGGTTGCCATTCCCCTCTCCAGGGAATCTTCCTGACCCAGGGATCGAATATGGGTCTCCTGCATTGCAGGCAGGTTGTTTACCATCTACAGGGAAGATTACTAAAAGAAAATGTTGGCTGTCATTAATAATATTTTGATGTGTTTATTTAAACGCTTCTGATTAGTGGTGATTGGAAAAGAAGCAAGCATGCAATTAAGATAGAACTTTGAATTGCGTACACTGATGCTAGATTTGACAGATGGAGACTGTGGGTTAAAAAGAAGGTAAATGTAGTTCCTTGATTTTACACACTTTCATCAGCCTTTTTTGGAGAAGGAAATGGCAACCCACTCCAGTATTCTTGCCTGGAGAATCCCAGGAACAAAGGAGCCTGGTGGCCTACAGTCCATGGGGTCGCAAAGAGTTGGACCCGACTGAGCGACTAACACGTAATAGACGTATCTCTGCCATTAGTGTTTCAGACATATGCCTCTTTTTGTAAATGATGTCTGTGTTCTATAAGGTATTTTTTCCACAGGTTGTCAGGACTATGATTATTTGGTAACATGGACATTAGAGAGGACTGACTTTTTAATGTACTGGTATCTATAGTTGTGAAAATGCACGTGTGTACACACAATACCTTGTTTTCCTAATTTACACGTTCAGCAATGACAAAAAGAGTCACACAATTATTTTGCAATATTTTTTAGCCACATTGCATTGAGCAGTTTTTATACGGAATGAATGCTTGTTGGATGTTTCCCGAATGAAATGATGGAGACTTAACTTGTCAGGAGCTGAACCTCTGTCTGGGAGAAATCCCCACGTCTTGTGGAGTGGTCCCTCTCTATCATATGACACTTTTTCAGATGAAAAAAAAATGTGCAGGTTATTTTTAAAGAGTGCCATTGATTCATTTTGAGTAGTCTTGAGAAGGAGTTGGGCTAAACATATTTATTAAATGGCTAAGCACCAACTTTTTTGGCTAGGAGCCACAGTCCTGAAAAGAATGAAGACAGCTGAGAGGGTAAAGATTGGACTTAAGGTTTAGCAAAGAAATTAGCTCTTTAGGGAGTTTATAAAGTATATAAGGTGGACAAGTGTTTACACTGTGTGATTTAAATTTTTAAGTTATTTCATTACTGTTAGCAATTCTAAAAGAATACCATTTTCTATGTTGACAAAAATCTATACATTTGTTTTGAGAGAGGTGAACACTAATAAACTTGGGACAAGCTTGCACAGGTCTTGGAAAAGCACTGATGAGCTTAACATTTTTTTTTCATTAAGGAACCAAGAATGAATCTTTTACATTCAGTATTAAAGAATATAAAATCTAGAATATTCTCGGAAGAAATAGCTTGCCCCTTGAAGTCTACATGGAACAAGAAAAAGACTGTTATCATCAAATCCTATAGCAGTTTTTTTCCCCCCCAGCTTTATTGAGATATAATTGACATATATAACATTGTGTAAGTCTAGGGTATACAGTGTGAGATCGGATACATGTGTGTATGGGACAATGTTTACCTCACTAACGTAGTTCTTTTTAAAGATCAGTGTCCGCACCGAGATTTCCAGGCAAAATTGCTGAAAGAGGATCTCGGGTTTTGATCCCAGAGATCTGACTCTGTGGATGTAGGGGCCAGCCGTGGGCCTGCATTTCTGATAACCTGCAAAGTGACGCTCCTGTTACTGGCCACTGATCACACACTGAGAGCAGTCCTGTGACAGACTGGCAGTTGACACCGTCAGTGGTTTGTTTTCGTATCTGCAGTTTTGAATATATGAAAGCTCTGAGATAATCAGGAACTTATGGGAGCCATGAGCATACCAACATGTAGATAACTGGCACTTAACTGGACATAATGAATATTTAATAATGGATCAGTTAATAATTAACTGTTGTATTAAAGTGTATTTTGAGAATCATATATCCATTCATATGAAAGTATCATTTTGATTTCAATCATGAGGCCTGACTGTTATCTCTTCTTCATTTTGATATATAGATAATGTATATTTTATGTTATACAAGTACATACATACATATAACAAAGTGCATTTACATGTATATGTACCTTGTTTATTCCATAATATTATTATTTCTTATTAAAATTGTTGCTGAACAATGGATCCTGGCTATTATCTTTGATTTATTAAATCATGTGTATAAAGCATATTTAAGAGTTCAGTTTAGTTCAGCCGCTCAGTTGTGTCTGACTCTTTGCGACCCCGTGGACTGCAGCACGCCAGGCCTCCCTGTCCATCACCAACTCCCAGAGTTTGCTCAAACTCATGTCCATTGAGTCAGTGATGCCATCCAACCACCTCATCCTCTGTCATCCCCTTCTCCTCCTGCCTTCAATCTTTCCCAGCATCAGGGTCTTTTCCAAGGAATCCCATCAGCTTCCCAGGATGCACATTTGCGATGGGGTGAGGTTTAGCTGGGTCTCCCAGAGTCACTCGGAAACGCTGGTGCTGAGAAGTCTGGGGTGGGCACAGCGGGGACCTTTCCTTAGCGGCCTTGTTTGTCACCTGTATCCACTGATCGGTCTTCACCGTTCTCTCTCCCAGTGCCTGGAGCCCTGCAAGGTGTCCTGGGACCTGCGAAAGCAGCAATGCCAGAGCTTCTGCGAGGTAAGGGGTATGCATGCGGCCACAGGCCGAGCTGTGGACCAAGGGGTCCTGGGCATCCAGGGAGGGCATCGTGTCCTTCTGGGGCTGGGAGGCTCAGTTTACTTCTGGATGTGTGTTTGTGTGTGTAAATTCACAGTCAACAAAATTGCGGAGACATCTCAAAACTATTAGTCAAGAACCTCGGCTGCCAATGCAAAAGACTTAAGATACTCAGGTTCGATCCCTGGGTCAGGAAGATCCCCTGGAGAAGGGAATGGCAACCCACTCCGATATTCTTCAGCTGGAGAGTCCCATGGACAGAGGAGCCTAGCGGGGTATAGTTCATGGGGTCACAGAGCATTGGACATGACTGAAGTGACTTTGCATGCACTTAAAGCCCCGCCACTCACTGCTTCCAGCATTAATTAGGCAGGAAAATTCTTTTTGCTTTTTGCTATAAATTAAAAAAAGATGACAAGCCGTTGGCAGCCTCTCTGCCTCACGTGTCAACTCCTCTGTGGTGGCTCTTGGCATGAGGTTGGGATGCTCGTGCCTTTTGGAAGGAGCCTCGTGTGTTTTTGGCTTCCTTGGTGGCTCAGCTGGTAAAGAATCCTGCAGTGTGGGAGACCTGGGTGTGATCCTTGGGTGGGCAAGATCCCCTGGAGAAGGGAAAGGCTACCCTCTCCGGTATTCTGGCCTGGAGAATCCCATGAGGTTGCGAAGAGTTGGACACGCCTGAGCGACTTTCACTTTGCTTCACTTGTGTTTTATGCGTGGCGAGGTTCTCAGACCATCTGATCTTGCTGTGGGATGGCCACACCCCCGGGCTGAGACCGGCCCACATTTTCCTGCAGAAGGCACTGTCCTTTCCCCGTGCTCTGAGTTAGATAACAGAGCACTCCTGTCCTGGACAGCTGCTCTCTAAAGTCACTGCTTGTAGCAAAGAAAGAGGGTGCTGCCTTGCGGCACTCTATCCTCCAGGGCAGGGAGTAGACTTGAGAGTGCCTTGGACTGCAAGGAGATCCAGTCAGTCCATCCCAGAGGAAATCAGCCCTGAAGATTCACTGGAAGGAGTGCTGCTGAAACTCCAGTACTTTGGCCACCTGATGCGAAGAGCTGACTCATTTGAAAAGACCCTGATGCTGGCAAAGATTGAGGGCAGGAGAAGGGAAAGACAGAGAATGAGATGGTTGGATGGCGTCACGGACTCAACGGACATGATTTTGGGTAAACTCCACGAGATGGTGAAGGACAGGGAAGCCTGGCGTGCTGCAGTCCATGGGGTTCCAAAGAGTCAGATATGACGTAGCAACTGAACAAGAGCAATTCTCCAGGGCAGACCAGGGGCCCTGTTGTGAGGCAGACAGGCTGACCACACAATGCCACTCAGTGTAAGTGGAGTCAGAAAGCCCACTGGGGCCTCGAGGGTGTGAGTTGGACCCACATTGGGAACCAGAGCACCACGGTGGAGGGGTGGGGAGGGAAGCAGAGATGTGCCTGGGTGGTCTCAGAGGGAGACCCTGCCACAGGTCAGCTCCAGATGGAATCAGGGCCGATCAGAACTTCCGAGCTGTTCCAGATGATCACAGGGGTCTGGTCCTCCCCTGAAGCCCTCCCCCCACCATGTGAGTATGGTCCTATTGCCTGAGTTCCACCTCAGAGGGCACGCAGACTCTGTCCTGAAGACATGCCTGTGGACCTGGCATCGTAACAGCCCATGTAGTTTTAAGGTCCATGTGATACATCCATGTTCCCAATACCACCTGACCTTCTGATGGACGTGAAGGTCATCAGAGTGAACTGTGCAAGTGTGGAAATTTTCAAGTCCTTGGGCTCACCCACTGCAGATGCCCAGAAAGTGAAAGTGAAGTCGCTCAGTCATGTCCGACTCTGCAACCCCATGGACTATACAGTCCACGGGATTCTGCAGGCCAGAATACTGGAGTGGGTAGCCTTTCCCTTCTCCAGGGGATCTTCCCAACCCAGGGATTGAATCCAGATCTCCTGCATTGGCAGGTGGATTCTTTACCAGCTGAGAAGCCCTCAGTAGAATATATGTCACTATTACATGCCCCTTGTCTCATAACAGATCACTCTCAAACTTAACTGGCTGAATCCACACCCGAATCTTGTTTTGTTCGCTTGCTGGTTTTTTTTTTCTTTAATATATGTATTTTATTGACTTACAGTGTTTCAGGTTCCCAAATGATTCAGTTATACTTAAACACATACAGCATTTTTCATATTATTTTCCATCATAGGTTATTGCAAGATACTGACTACAGTTCTCTGTGCTATAAACTTTTTGTTGCCTGTTGCATTTTTTTTTTAAATTAGAACTCTTACATTCTGTTCATGAGCACTGGTATCTCGTCCCACCGTTTCTTTGGGTCAGGAACTTGGGTAGAGCTTAGCTGCACTGTCTGCCCCACATCTGTCGTGATTGAAGTCAAGGTATTGGCTGGGGCCCCTTCTCATTTAGGGGCCCGACTGTGGGAGAAGTGTGCTCTCAACTCATCGCAGTCGTTGGCAGGATCCATTTCCTTGCAGTGGTGAGACTGTGGGCCTGTCACATTGGTGACATGTGGCTGGGGTCCACTCTGAGCTCCTGGGAGGTGCCTGTGGTACCTCCCTGTGTGGCCCCCTTCAGCAGCAGATCACAAAATAGCTTTTCTCTTAAGACTGGCAGTAACTTCCTGATCTCCAGCCTGCTGAGACAGAATTTGAAGGCAATGGCACCCCACTCCAGTACTCTGGCCTGGAAAATCCCATGGACGGAGGAGCCTGGTGGACTGCAGTCCATGAGGTCACTAACAGTTGGACACCACTGAGTGACTTCCCTTTCACTTTTCACTTTCATGCATTGGAGAAGGAAATGGCAACCCACTCCAGCGTTCTTGCCTGGAGAATCCCAGGGACGGTGGAGCCTGGTGGGCTGCCGTCTATGGGGTCGCACGGAGGTGGACACGACTGAAGTGACTTAGCAGCAGCAGCAGCAACATAATCTCAGCAGTGACAGTGCTTAACCTCAGCTGTGTTGTATTGATTAGAAGTGTACACACACACACACACACACACACACACACACACACACACGCAGAAGGTGATGACGTCAGACAGGTTGTGACTCGGTGAGGCTCACTATGTGCCGTGTCTAATTGAGAGCTGACGGTTTCGTCACTAAGTCATGTCCAACTCTTGTGGTTCCATGGGCAGAAGAGCCTGGCCGGCTATAGTCCATGAATACCGGAGTGGGTTGCCCAGTCCTTCTCCAGGGAATCCTCCCAACCCAGAGATCGAACCCGGCTCTCCTGCATTGCAAGTGGATTCTTTATGGACCGAGCCATGAGGGAAGTGCGTGTCTAATACAGAAGCAGGGAAAAAGGGCATTCAGGTCTTTTGAGATGCGGAACACAGAGTCCCCTGATCAGAAGTGGAGCGGTAAAGCAAACCGACACACGCATGCAGAGACCAGGGGCGTGAGGCCGCCTCTGCGTGCTCTGTGCTGTGCGTCCTGTAACGTGCCCTCCAGCTTTATTTTGTATTTGCTTCTGTACACAGACCACACATCCATAGGAACGAAAATGTGCCGCGGTCAGTGCTAGAGGAACAAGCTGTGCTGTTCACTTGAGAAACGCGTTATCCATTAACATCCCTGAGTCTGGGTTAGTGGGTTTATGTCGGATCCCTGAAACAGGAAATACAACTGAAGGTCATTTGAAACCTCTTTCCGTGCGATTTCAGACGTGATAGGGGGCCTCTGTGAATCTCGTTCTGTCTGAAATAACCGTGGGGGCTTCTGAACCGTATCTGGTTTATTCAGATGAGACGGGAAGCGTGCCCACTGCAACTCGTGTTGAGGCCCCACTAGGCACAACTAAGCAAGCCCGCGAGGCGGCCAAGACGCAGCACAGCCAGAAACAAATATTCTTTAAAAAATGGGATGCGTGTCCAAATTGTGACATGCTGTGGCAGCAAGGTTTGTTGAAACTTGAAAGGTGGGGAAAAGAGATGCTACTTAACATGAGGAATTCTGTAGAGAGCTCCCAGCCCAATGGTCCAAAAGCTGAAGCCTTACTATCAACTTTAGTTGCTTTGATTGTTCTTATTCCTGTGTTGTTGTTGTTGTTGTTTTTTGCTCCTGTTTTATTGTGCTAATAAATGTCCGAGTTTTGCTTAAAGACACTGAATCCTGGAAAGACTCATTCTTGTTTCAGTGTTTTCAAGGCTAGGCATTCACTGAGAAGACCTGTCCATCCTCCTGGTTATTACATTTTGTGTTAAGAAGGGATCCAGGTTCCATATTGTCAAGAACCTAAGCTTTCCCTTTCTAAGGGTCCGAACCCAGGACGACTGCAGATTTTAGTCTTCTACAGCAGAAACAACTAGACAATTAGGGATATTTGGTCTAATGTATTCACACGTAGAATGGTCCAAGCTTTATCTTCAAAGGCACGAGCTTGCAAACCACATGCTGAAGAGCAAAAACCAGTCTGTCCTTTGCTTTTGTAAATCAGGTTTTATTGGAATGTAGTCAGAACAGTTGTGTGTGTGTGTTTTTTTTAATATATGCAACTGCTTTTGTGTTACAAGAGCAGAGTTGGGTAGTTGTGACGGGTCATGTGGTCCATAAAGCTGAAACTTTGGCAAAATCTGGCCGTTCCCAGAAAGTATGTCCTACTTTCTGAGCGATGTCACTCAGTCGTGTCCAACTCTTTGCGACCCTGTGGACTGTAGCCCGCCAGGCTCCTCCGTCCATGAGATTTTCCAGGCAAGAGTGCTGGAGTGGGGCTGCCATTCACTTCTCCAGGGGATCTTCCCAACTCAGGGATCAAATCCGGGTCTCCCGCATTGTAGGCAGATGCTTTTACCGTCTTCTGAGCCAGCAGGGAGGAAGAACCACAAGGCATCATGATACCCATATAACCCCCCTACCCAGTCAGACTGCCATCCTGTCTTCATCTGTATCACCAGCACCCACGTCTAAACATAAACCATTGCTCTTGGTAAGTTTGGTCTTAGAATATCCTGCATGGAAGAGACTTTCCGGGGCATCCTGTTTGTTTGGTTTTTGGCTACGCTAGGTCGTCTTCTGAGCCAGCAGGGAGGAAGAACCACAAGGCATCATGATACCCATATAACCCCCCTACCCAGTCAGACTGCCATCCTGTCTTCATCTGTATCACCAGCACCCACGTCTAAACATAAACCATTGCTCTTGGTAAGTTTGGTCTTAGAATATCCTGCATGGAAGAGACTTTCCGGGGCATCCTGTTTGTTTGGTTTTTGGCTACGCTAGGTCTTTCTTCATTGCTGGCACCGGGGTTTACTAGCGGCAGCGAGGAGGAAATACTGTTTGTTGCAGTGTGGTGCAGGCTCGTTGCGGTGCCTTCTCCTGTTGCAGAGCATGGGCTGTGGATGTGTGGGCTTTAGCAATTGCAGCTTGCAGCCCCGGAGCACAGGCTCAGGGAACGGAACCCATGACCCCCGCATTGGCAGGTGAACTGTGAACCATTGGACCACCAGGGAAGCTGCAGCAGCAGCAGCAGCAGCAGCAGCATATATATATATATATATATATATATATATATAAAATAACATACCTAGAACCGATTCATCACCTTCTCATGTACTGACCCTTTCAACTTCTCATTTGATTATGGATACCGTTCTGCTTTTGCTACCATTTCAGGCTACAGGCAAAGCTAACAATCTTATTTTTTAAACAAAAAAAAGTTAAATGTATTAGGACAGGAATCTTTCAGGACTTTTCTGTGGGTCTTAACAGATGTTATGAAATGTGGTTTTTTTTTTCCTACAGTAGGTCCATGGATAGATTGTATTTTGTTCCTTTAGTTTATTAGCTATTATTCCCTTCCTCTTACTTTAATAAAATCCTAAGAACCATGATAAACTAGGAAAGTTTGTCTTACTAGTCATAAAATGCATGTCTTCCTACGTTTAAATGTTCTTTCTTACGATTGATGGAATCCTAAATTATAAGAGAAAACATCTTTTTTCCTTGCTAGCAGTATGTAAGATAATCGTCTGTGTTACAGCTGTTGTTGCCTTACTTTTGATGGCGCAGGATACATCATAGTTTACACAGGGCCTTCTTGGTAGCGATACACCTCCCACCTTTACCTGTGATGTTTCTGACTTCCTAACATGCCCACTTTAGCAGGATGTCAGCTGACAGTCAACCTTGGCCATCTGAACTGTGCACTAGGGGTCTTGGAAAGCTGAGAGCTCACCTATATCACGTGTCAGTCAGTGAGAGAAGCGTCCCTGGTTGGTATTGAGCTTGACATTCGCTCTGCCTGGTGATCAGGTCCTAGTCAGGGCAAAAATAGGAACGAAAAGGAGGCTGGCTCACTGCCACAGACAGCAACATTGGTTTATTTCTTTGTGCTTTCTGATTTTCAAAATAGTTTTTTTCCGTCTCACTCCATTTGATTTTCATGGCGATTCTCAGGAGAAGTTATGTCTGAATTTTGCTAGGTGAACTTTGTGGACAATGAAGCTGACACGCAAGAAGAAAATGAGATGACATTGTTAGAGGCAGAGAAATGAGACATAAAATCGAGGGCGTGTGATTTCTAGTTATGCTTCTTTCCCACCGCCCTCTGTCCCCAGGCACCTCTGTCTAACCTGCTCCATGTCACAGTGCCCAGAGTGGAAGACAAGAGTTTTACGTCCCTCAGCAGAAAGTACAGAATGAGCTTCTTAGGTAAAAGTCGTTGTCCCAACCATTAGTGTCTTCAGAGACTTGCTCTCAAATGAGAAGGAAGCTTTGATGGTGCAAAATCAGAGTTCATTCAAGGTCCTTCAAGGAATTAAAGGAATAGCAAGGTTCCTAACTAACTTCAGGATCTCCTTGGCCTTGGGATGTTCCAGCATTACTAGAAAGAGACCTCCAAAAATGTGGTGTTCATCAGACTCCAAAAGTGTGGTGTTCATCACATCCCACTTCTTGCCATCAAACCTTGTCTTCCTTCTGCCCCACCCCCCACGACTCAGTTTTGTTGTCTTCCAGTCTGAGGTGTTAAGTAAACGTACATCAGTAACTGTACATCACTTGAGAGCTCCCCACTTGTCTGGGTGTGTTTCTGTAAGAGTTAAAAGTACTGAAAGAAACAGATGCTGTGAAGAAGGCTGAGCGCCGAAGAATTGATGCTTTTGAACTGTGGTATTGGAGAAGACCCTTGTACTGCAAGGAGATCCAACCAGTCCATTCTGGAAGAGATCAGCCCTGGGATTTCTTTGGAGGGAATGATGCTGAAGCTGAAACTCCAGTACTCTGGCCGCCTCATGCGAAAAGTTGAGTCATTGGAAAAGACTCCGATCCTGGGAGGGATTGGGAGCAGGAGGAGAAGGGGACGACCGAGGATGAGATGGCTGGATGGCATCACGGACTCGATGGACATGAGTCTGAGTGAACTCCAAGAGATGGTGATGGACAGGGAGGCCTGGTGTGCTGCGATTCATGGAGTCCCAGAGTTGGACATGACTGAGCGACTGGACTGAACTGAAAGCTAAACAGATAAAATTATATAATCTGGCCCAGGTGTGTGCATGAGACAGCCAATCAGTTCATAGAATTTGCTACACATTAGCAGTCCTTGGCTTCAGTGTATCAGAACAGTAGCTGACCTGACTAGAACATTCTATGAAGGGACCTGTGCAGATGGACTTTGGCACTGATGCTTTGGAACTGTGGTGTTGGAGAAGACTCTTGAGAGTCCCTTGGACAGCAGGGAGATCCAACCAGTCCATCCTAAAAGAAATCAGTCCTGAATGTTCATTGGAAGGACTGATGCTGAAGCTGAAACTCCAATCTTTTGGCCACCTGATGCGAAGAGCTGACTCATTGGAAAAGACCCCGATGCTGGGAAAGATTGAGGGCAGGAGGAGAAGAGGATGACAGAGGATAAGATGGTTGGATGGCATCACTGACTCAATGGACATGGGTTTGGGTGGACTCCGGGAGTTAGTGATGGACAGAGAGGCCTGGCGTGCTGTGGTTCATGGGGTTGCAAAGAGTCAGACACGACTGAGTGAATGAACTGAACTGAACTGATATACTAAAAGTCTGTACATACTGTGTCTGAGACACAAACCATACTTCCACTTGAGATGCATCATGGGCATGCCACCAGTCCGTGAGTCTGCAGTTGAGGGGAGAGATCAAGCTGGAAATGTAGACATCATGGTTGATAGATGGTATTAAAATCATGAAGCTGGGTGAAGTGATAGAAAGAGAGGAGCTTCCTGGATTATGCCCTGAATCGCAATAGTATAAGGATGGGAGCCTAGGAAAACCCAGCAAGTGGAGTGAGTTCAGTTCAGTTGCTCAGCCGTGCCCGACTCTTTGCAACCCCATGGACTGCAGCACACCAGGCTTCCCTGTCCAGCATCAGCAAGCTCCCAGAGCTTACTCAAACTCGTGTCCATCACGTCAGTGATGCCATCCAGCCATCTCATCCTCTGTCCTCCCCTTCTCCTGCCTTCAATCTTTCCCAGCATCAGGGTCTTTTCCCATGAGTTGGTTCTTCACATCAGGTGGCCAAAGTATTAGAGCTTCAGCATCAGTCCTTCCAATGAATATTCAGCAACGATTTCCTTTACAAGTCAGTTGGTTGGGTCTCCTTGCAGTCCAAGAGCCTCTCAGGAGTCTTCTGTAACACCACAGTGGACTAAGGCAAGCTGTTAAGATGGGAGAAAGTTAAGCTTCCCTGGCTGAGACTCTATGCTCCCAGAGGAGAAGGTCCAAGGTCGAGGTCTAAAGGGCACACGGCAACAGGTTCTCAAGAAAACTATCAGTCATTCAGTCATGTCCAGAATCCCAGGGTCAGAGGAGCCTGGTGGGCTGCCGTCTATGGGGTCGCACAGAGTCGGACACGACTGAAGCAACTTAGCAGCAACAGCAGCAGCATGTCCAACTCTTTGCAAGCCCATGGTCTGTACATGGAATTCTCTAGGCACATGGAATACTGGAGTGGGTAGCTTTTCCCTTCTTCAGAGGATCAATGCGACCCAGGGATAAAACTGGGTCTCCTGCATTGCAGATTATTTTACCGTCTGAGCTACCAGGGAGATCCCCAGCAGGAAGCAGTAATGGACTGTGTCTGCAAGACGGGGGAGGTCTGCAAATTGATCACTGGGTGCCGTGGTGCACAGGACATGGGCAACCTTCATAAGGGCAGAGTTAGAAGGTGGCTGCAGAGAAAGCTTGCTGGATGTGCTCCAGACGGGTGGGCGGGCAGCTTGCAGAGAGGAGGGGGGCTCTGAGAACATTTCATGGACGTGAGTTTGGGTAAACTTCGGGAGTTGATGATCGACAGGGAGGCCTGGCGTGCTGCAGTCCATGGGGTCGCAGAGAGTCGGACACAACTGAGCGACTGAACTGAACTGGACTGAAGGCACGTGGGCCCAGCTTCCGGGCATGGGTGGGTGTGAAGGGAGACGCGTGGAAGTGTTCTTCTGTTGGTGTAAGGCAGTGGTTTGCTGAGAGCAGTGGTGGCTAGGAGGACCTGCACATTTTCTGAGTGTTAGCTCCTATTACTACAATGAAAAAGGTTTTATTTTTACAAATGCTGGACATTTACCTTTTATATTTTTATAGTAAAGAAACGTGTGGGCGATAGATTCTGGGTCGTGATCTTTGGGTAAGGTGCAAATTTGGTCCAAGTTTTCAACTTGGGGTGGAAGTCATGGAACTGAAACGGTTCGCGGAATGGTGAAGAAGTTTATAATTGCTATGAGATTTCCTTTACCATCGCTTTATAAAAGAAACTGTCCTCATTAGAACCAGTGTGACAGTCCTGCAAAATGAGGATATCAAGAATATTGAATGATGTTTTGTTGTCATTGGGTGAATTATTCTCTGGGTGGGACATGTTCTCCATGGAATGTAGCCTATTTTTCCCCCCGAGCAGTGAGGCTCAATTTTCAGTGAATTTTTATGTGACACCGCGGAGTATAGAATTATACGAGACTGTTGAGGAGAACTGATGAGGTTTGAAAATTTGTAACAGACTGAGACTGGAGGCTATTTGGAATGATTTAAAGACTTATCCTGTCTGAGAAGAAGGACTAGGCAGGTAGCCACACGAGGACTGGAATGTCTTGGAAGTTGCTAAAGCTAATTTAAGTAAATGATAAAACATACATGACAGCAGTTAAACAGGGACAGAACATAACAGAGATGGGATAAATCGTAGTTGATTTTATGACGAAGGCGAAGTACAAGGTCATCGCTTTGAAGATTCCATGATAAAGTCCCACTGAGCAGTAGAAAAGTGAGTGTCCACGGTTCAGTCACATCCGACTCTTTTGTGACCCCATGGACGGTAGCCCACCAGGCTCCTCTGCCCATGGGATTCTCCAGGGAAGAATACTCCAGGGGGTTGCCATGCCCTTCTCCAGGGGATCTTCCCAACCCAGGGATTGAACCCCTTGTCTCCCAGATTGCAAACAGATTCTTTACAATCTGACCCCCCAGGGATCACAGTCAGTATGGAAACACAGAGAAGGAAATGCACGGCGAATGCACACAAGTCTGTTCCTAAGTTTTAATTTCTTTCGTAAGACTGTCTGGGTGGGAAAGACGAGAAACAAGGGGCTGTGGTCAGGGGCTTTCATTTTGGGGAAACGATTCTTGTGAGACGAAGAGGAGTGTGGAATGGAAGATGCACTGGGGAAAAGCCCCGATTTCTGGAGTCAGAGGTGAAGTTTTTGAATCACGTTTCAGTTGCAGAGATGGGAGAGAGACAGCTTCTCCATACAGCTTCCAGGGGCCAGACTTGTTCCTGCTGCACATATGTCACCTGGAGGTTTTTTGGTTTTTTTTGGCTAAAGTGCAGATTCTGACCCAGCAGGTGTGGGCCATGGGCATCAGGGTCTGTGTGTCCCAGTGAGGCTGGTCAAGGACTAGCAAGTGTGCATGTGGATGCTGCTCACTTATCCTGGGGTTTTGTGTAAGCGTTCACTTTGTGTCGCCTGCCGACTTGATGAAGTCTTGTCATTATCCTCTCTGGTATTCCATAGAAAAACAGTATGCAGTGACTCATAAAGGTGTTTTAAGGTGGCAGGGGGAGCCCTCACTCTTTTCATCATTTAAAATGCACAGTTACAATTGTTGCCTTGTCTGTGCCCCCAAATGAAAGGTATTTGAATGAGGTATAGAATTCCAGTGAAATATTAATAATTTCTTTAAAAAATTTAGTGATTTAAAAATACCTCTTCATTTACTTTTGTCTTGAATATTTTCTGAAACTTTTCCGACTTGCTTTTTTTAAAAGCTGTATATAAAGTATCTTTTCATTTCTCTGCCTGCTTTAAAAAAAAAAAACTTGTTTTAAAGCTGTATATAAAGTATCTTTTCATTTCTCTGCATGCTTTTTTTTTTTTAAGAAAAACTTGTGATATATTTGTTCTTACAGTTTTCCTTCTTTCTTTCGCCTGTGCTGGGTCTTCATTTCGGAGCACTGGCTAGGTAGTTGAGGCATGCAACCTGTCTAGTTGTGCACAGGGCTAGTTGTCTCAAGGCATGTGGGATCTTAGGTCCCCGTTTTTAAAGCTGTATATAAAGTATCTTTTCATTTCTCTGCATGCTTTTTTTTTTAAGAAAAACTTGTGATATATTTGTTCTTACAGTTTTCCTTCTTTCTTTCGCCTGTGCTGGGTCTTCATTTCGGAGCACTGGCTAGGTAGTTGAGGCATGCAACCTGTCTAGTTGTGCACAGGGCTACTTGTCTCAAGGCATGTGGGATCTTAGGTCCCCGACCAGGGATCGAACCTGCGTCCCCTGCATTGCAAGACAGATTCTTAACCACCAGACCACCAAGGAAGCCCTCTTGCTATCTGCTTTTCAGGTTTTTTTTTTTTTTTCTGTGTCTGATTGTAATATGGTTATGGTATACCTTGATGGGGTAGCCTTTATATGTCTTCTGTTTGGTGTGAGTAGGATTCTTCTAATTGTAGGCTTATAATTTTCATCGTTGTTTTTTTTTATAGATCTTCCATGCCCTGTCTTATCTCGATGGACTTATACGGTCTTCTCATCAGAGACTCTGTGATCTTGTTTTTTTGGTTGGTGGTGGTGGTGTTCATTTCCCCACCCACCCCCACTCTCTGCTTCATTTTGATAATTTTCCTCGTTGTGACTTCAAGTTCCCATCAGGGAATCTTTTCTTCTGCAATGTCTGACACTGTTAAAATCCTATCTGGTACATTTTTTGTGTTTTCATCGTTGCTTCTGCAAGCCTCATGCAGGTCCTTCTCGTGTCTTCTGTTTCTCTTTTCTCTGTGTCGATGTTTTCTTATACAAGAAGGTATACGGAGCATATTTATAATATCCTCACGTGTCTTTCTCTGCCAACGACATCCCCTTTAGACTCTCTATTTCCCTTTTGCTTGCAAGTCATAGTTTCCGGCTTCTTTGCACACCAGCTGACTTTTTGACTGGATGTCAGTTTTCCGTGTTCTCAGTTCGGCTGTATTTCTGTGAAAAGCATTAGACTCTTCTGGCATGGAGAGAGTTGCTTGACCTCAGTTTCTTCTGCAGAGACTTGCTTTTAAACCTTCTTAGTGCAGGATCAGAGCAGCCTTTAGCCTGGGGCTCATGTGTCCCCATTGTTAAGGTGATTAGAGAAGGAAATGGCACTGAACTCCAGCATGCATGCCTGGAGAATCCCATGGACAGGGAGACTGGCAGGCTGCAGGCCAGGAGGTTGCAGAGAGTCAGACATGAATGAGCTGGTGAGCAGTAAAGTGATGCTTCTCTTGGGACTCTGATGCCATGTGTATTCTGCATCCTCTCTGCTCTGAAGGCTGGAATGGGAGGTGCTAGGCTCCTTGGATGGAGAAGACACTGGCACCCCACTCCAGTGCTCTTGCCTGGAAAATCCCGTGGACGGAGGAGCCTGGTGGGCTGCAGTCCGTGGGGTCGCTAAGAGTCGGACACGACTGAGCAACTTCACTTTCCCTTTTCCCTTTCAGGAACTGGAGAAGGAAATGGCAACCCACTCCAGTGTTCTTGCCTGGAGAGTCCCAGGGACGGGGGAGCCTGGTGGGCTGCCATCTATGGGGTTGCACAGAGTCGGACACGACTGAAGCGACTTAGCAGCAGCAGCAGGCTCCTTGGAAGTCTAGGTGTGCTTTGCCCTGCTGCTTTTTGCCATTCTTGGGAGCTTTCACCACCTGCACGTGCAAAAAGCAGTATTCAGCCCAACCCCAGGGGTCCCCGACACCTCTCTGGGTCTCTTTGTCCACTTGCACCCTTCCTGATTTTTTTGCTCACAGGACCTCCGCATTTCAGCCTCCTCAGACTTTCATTGTGGCTAGGCTGAGCCTTCGTTGATTCGCACAGGCTTTGCTCTACTTGCAGCAAAGATCCATCTTGTCAAGGCTATGGTTTTTCCAGTGGTCATGTATGGATGTGAGAGTTGGACTGTGAAGAAAGCTGAGCGCCGAAGAATTGATGCTTTCGAACTGGGATGGTGGAGAAGATGCTTAAGAGACCCTTGGACTGCCAGCAGATCCAACCAGTCCATCCGAAAGCAAATCAGTCCTGAGTGTTCATTGGAAGGACTGATGCTGAAGCTGAAACTTCAGCTCCAATCCTTTGGCCGTCTGATGTGAAGAACTGACTCATTTGAAAAGACCCTGAGGCTGGGACAGAGTGACTGGGCTGGACTGAACTGCTGTATTTGCAGCCAGCAGGAGCTGCTCTCTATTTGTGATGCACAGCGTTTCTCATTGTGGTGGCGTCTCTTCTTGCCCAGCACGGGCGCTAGGCACACGTTTCTTCAGTAACTGCCACACTCAGGTTGATAGTTGCAGCTCAGGAGCTCTGGAGCGTGGGCTCAGTTAGTTGTGGTGCTGGGGGCTTAGTTGCTGTGCAGCATCAGGGAATCTTCCCAGACTGGGAATCGAACCTGTGTCTCTGCCGTTGGCAGACGGTGACTTTTATCCACTGCACCACCAGGGAAGTCCCAGCCTCCTCCAACTCTGATCTCTTTCTCCTCAACTCAGAAGCACCTGTCAACATCCGGCCGGGCCCTGTGGACTCGAGCCCGCCTCCAGGCGTGCATTTTCGGTCATCTCTGGGGTCACCTCACGTGTGAGAGCTCTCAGGGAACACAGCTCTGTGCAACCTGGGGGCCAGTAAAGTGCAAGGGTCGTACACTTTTATCAGAGGAGCAGTAGGAAAGTGTTGCTGATTTTCTCCCAACTTGAGACCATTCACGGCCATGGCCTACAGTTTGCCTGGGAAGCAATTTAATGGTCATCAGGTTTAATCCATTAGGATATATAACTGAGTTTCCAAGCATCTCATAATTGCATTTCTGAGCCCAGGTTAGAATTGTTTGAATTGAGAGTTCTTTTTCCGATTTCACGAATACTTAGTCATTAGATGCCTTCTTTGAAAGATGCAGCTGGCAGTTTGGGTTGTTTCGTCTAAACAGGTTAATGTATTTATTTTTCATAGAAATTGTATATGAGCATTGGAAATTATATATGAGCAAACACTGGTAAAACAAACTGCACGAGAGAGTGACACTTAACCTTCACTCCAAATTCTCAAACCTAGACAGTGCATTAAAAATCAAAAACATCACTGCTGGCAAGGTCCGTTCTAGTCAGAGCTGTGGTTTTTCCAGTAGTCATGGATGGATGTGAGAGGAGTTGGACTATAAAGAAAACTGATCGCCTAAGAGTTGATGCTTTTGAACTGTGGTGTTGGAGAAGACTCTTGAGAGTCCCTTGGACAGCAAGGAGATCCAACCAGTCCATCCTAAAGGAAATCAACCCTGAATACTCATTGGAAGGACTGATGCTGAAACTGAAACTTCAATACTTTGGCCACCTGATGGGAAGAACTAACTCATTTGAAAAAAGGCCCTGATGCTGGGAAAGATTGAGGGCAGGAGAAGAAGGGGGCGACAGAGGATGAGATGATTGAATGGCATCACTGACACAGTAGACGTGAGTTTGAGCAGACTCTGGAAGCTGGTGACAAACAGGGAATTCTGGCATCCTGCAGTCAATGGGGACGCAAAGAGTCAGACACGACTGGGCAACTCAACAACTACCATCTGGACCATGATTACCTGCACAGAGGCGTTAACCGTAGCAAAACCGTCTTTAGAAATTCCTGCTTAAAAGGTTGACCCTTGGCAGTCTTCTGGAAATGTAAGCTTCGGAGGGAGGGCTTTATCCCACCCACCCCGCACTGATAAGAAGGGCTCGCCCTTCCTAAACTGTTGGCCCCTGTTGCCTTCTGGGAGTCTGGATTCTGGTCCATGCTGGGCAAAGGGAACCTCAGTGACCAGCTTCCCAGAAGCACTCTGGGCCTCACGCCTGCCCCCAGATCTTCTCTGGGTGATGGCATTCCACACGTGCTGTTAGAACTCATGGCTGGACAGACTGAGTGTGTCCTATGTGGCTCTAATGCGAGACCCGCCACCTCGTTTCAGTCTGGACATCTCCCCACGGGCCCTTCCCTTCTGCCTGTTTTGCTCTGGAACTTCCTACTGCAGTCCATCCATCACAGCCCTGAGGACAGGAGTCCTAAAATTAAGTTCAAAGTTTCTTGCCCCCCTTCCTTCTAAAGCCACCAAACTTTTGAAGACATACTCTTTGAAAGACATGTATGGCAAAACCAATACATGGAAAAAATGAAAGAAAAAAAATAATGAAGACATACTCTTTTATTTTTAGTTTTATTATATCATGTTCTCTCTCTCTGTTTTTTTAATACTGTCATTCATACCTTTTTCCATTTTCAGTTCCGTTCAGTGGCTTAGTCGTGTCTTTGCGACCCCATGGACTGCAGCACGCCAGGCCTTCCTGTCCATCACCAACTCCCAGGGTTTGCTCAAACTCATGTCCGTCGAGTCGGTGATGCCATCCAGCCCTCTCATCCTCTGTCGTCCCCTTCTCCTCCTGCCTTCAATCTTTCCATTTTAGTTTCCCATATCTGTGGGTGAGAACATGATTAGTAATTCTTTTATGCTAATTTCTATATTTCTGGCTTTCTAAATTTGATCCTGTCTGGGTGTCTTTTAAAAGACACCATTTTCTTTCAGATTATTCATGACAGATTCTGCCTTCTGTTATACCCGAAGTCCAAATTGATTTGCACAACCCCGTTTTCTCACATAATATACACATGCATACTAAGCCACTTCAGTCGTGTCCGATTCTTTGCAACCCCATGGACTGTATAGCCCACCAGCCTCCTCTGTCCGTGGAATTCTCCAGGTAAGAATACTGGAGTGGGTTGTCAGGCCCTCCTCCAGGGGATCTTCCCGACCCAGGGATTGAACGTGTGTCTCTTCAGTTTCCTACATTGGCAGGCGGGTATTTGCCACTAGCACCACCTGGAAGAAGGCAATGGCCCCCCACTCCAGCACTCTTGCCTGGAAAATCCCATGGACGGAGGAGCCTGGTGGGCTGCAGTCCACGGGGTTGCTGAGGGTCGGACACGACTGAGCGACTTCACTTTCACGCATTGGAGAAGGAAATGGCAACCCACTCCAGTGTTCTTGCCTAGAGAATCCAAGGGCTGGGGGAGCCTGGTGGGCTACTGTCTATGGGGTCGCACAGAGTCTACCCCATAGTCGCAGAGTCATGTCCGGCTGAAGCGACTTAGCAGCAGCAGCAGCCAGCTGGGAAGCCCTATATATGCATAGGCATGGATAGCCTTTGTTTGGGGGAGGGGGTACTGTGCTAGCCAGCCTCCTCTGTATTTCTGTTAATTGTGGAACAGCTGGATTTTACCATGGCATAGTTTGGCAAGAAAGACTCATGAGTGTTATATCCTCTGAGTCTTTATGTCTTTGAGAATATTTCTGTCACATATATATTTAAATAACAGTTGAGTTCATTTTATTTTTTATATTCTTTAGTATTTATATATATTTGATATTATATAGTATATATAGTTGTGGAGAAGGCGATGGCACCCCACTCCAGCACTCTTGCCTGGAAAATCCCATGGATGGAGCAGCCTGGTGGGCTGCAGTCCATGGGGTCGCTAGGAGTCGAACACGACTGAGCGACTTCACTTTCACTTTTCACTCTCATGCATTGGAGAAGGAAATGGCAACCCACTCCAGTGTTCTTTCCTAGATAATCCCAGGGACGGGGGACCCTGGTGGGCTTCCGTCTATGGGGTCACACAGAGTCGGACACACCTGACATGACTTAGCAGCAGTATATATAGTATTAGTTTATATTCTTTAGTATTATATACTATTGTATATTCTTTAGTATATAGTTATATAGTTTGTATATAGTTATATATATAGTTTTATATATCATATGTATATATATTTAGTATTATATATTTTTCTACTGGCTTCACACATTAAATTTGAGAGAGAGAAGTTAACCCAGGGGAAAGCTTATTTTCCCCATCGTAGTCAACTTGCCCTTTCTACTACATGCCTGAAAAATTATATTTTTATTCTTGAAGCTCAGTAGTGCAAGCTCTGTCTCAGTGTTCCCATGCTTGTCAGGATTCCTGGGCTATGACTGCTGTTTTGATTTCCGTATGTATAACTTATGTGTGTGTGTGCCTGTGCTCAATGATATCCAACTCTTTTGGGGCCCCATGGACTGCAGCCCGCCAGGCTCCTCCGTCCATGGGATTGCCCAGGCAAGAATCCTGGAATGGGTAGCCATTTCCCTCTCTAGGAGGTCTTCCCATCCAGGGAGGGAACCCAGTTCTCCTGCGTTGAAAGGTAGATTCTTTATCATTAATGCCGCCTGGAAAGCCCCATCCGTGTATGATCTCCATGCATCTGTGTGTGTGTGTGTGTGTGTGTGTGTGTGTATGTGTGTATAGACACATGCATATTTGTGTGTGTGCATATATGTCCATTTTCCCTCTCTGCTCTTGTCCTTGGTATTTCTGGAGTGTTGGAAACCCCCAGATAATCCTAGCAGGGAAGCACGTTTAGAGCCCCTGCCTTCGTCATCCCTGAGATACGGAGCACCCCTGAGATAAAGCTTGGCCCACCGCCCCCCCTGATGATTCTTTGTGTGTGATTTGGGTAAATTGCAGCCTACCTGAGGGTCTCATCTGCCAAGTGAAAATAATCCTGCTTGTGGGGTCTGGGGAGGCGTGTAAGTGGGGGTGAGGGTCTGGGAGACCCTCAGCAGTTGTCAGACTTCGACCTGCCATGGAAGGTCCGTCAGCTCATCGTTGGTGAGGACGTGGGGAGACGGCGGTGGTGGCGGTGGAGAGCTCATTGCAGGGGGCCCACGCTGAAGCTGCCTGTGTGTGTGTGTGTGTGTGTGTGTGTGTTGGCTGGAGCAAGGAAAGAACCCTTTGGCCCCTTGCTTTGTGCTTAAGATCTGGCTCACGTGAAATTCTGGTGAACTTGGCCAAATACCAAATGCAGAGTTTTCTAGGGAGAAAGTGTGTGCAAGCGTGTGTTAGTCGCTGTGTCACGTCCAACTGTTTGTGACCCCACGGACTGTAGCCCGCCTGGCTCCTCCGTCCATGGGATTCTCCAGGCAAGAATACTGGAGTGTGTTGCCATTTCCTTCTCCAGGGGAACTGCCCGACCCAGGGATCGAACCCTGGTCTCCTGCATCACCTGCTGTCTTTACTATTCGAGCTACAGGGGAGTCGGGACAAACTGAGACGTCCTATTTAGGTGATTTCTTACCCATCTGCTTATTTTACTGAATTCAGTGCATCTGTGTTCATCGTCCCATGATTTCCACACTAATTACTTTAATGTGCGGTAATGGCAACCCACTCCAGTATTCCTGCCTGGAGTAATCCCATGGACAGAGGAGCCTTGGCCGGCTACAGTCCACGGGGTTTTGAAGAGTCAGACACGACTTTGCCAGCTTGAATGAAATCATTTCTACTTGCAAAGCTCAGCTTGTGTTGCAGGGGCCAGCAATTTGGGGAACCTTAGGGCTTTCTTTCAGCCCATGTAATGTATACATTTTGCTGAAAGAGGAAAGTTGGCCAACACTCCACCACTGTTCCCGATCCTTTCGCATGCTTCCTCGGTTCCTTAGATTTGGAGTGGAATTTAGAACTTTTCCAAAAGCCGGTGAAGTAAAACAGATCTCGAAAGTACGAGAACAGTGAGCTGTGAAATTGAGGAAGAGAGAAAAGCCTTAAGAGCTGATAATGCTTTAAATGTTTTACAAAGTGGTTTTTTTTTTTTAATTAGCTACAGATTTATGCTACTTCAATATTGAAAATGTGGCCTTTTTTCTGTCTTACCTGGATAGTTCTTGAGCTGAGATGCGATTTAATCCAGTCAGATTGTATTATTTTCAAATTTTATACATTATCGTTGTTGCTGTTCAGTCGCCAAGTCATATTCGACTCTTCATATCTGATTATTAACAATCAATTTTATTGATGTCTACAATTTGAATTCACTCTTTGGGACTGTCCTTTTTCCACTAGTGTTTCCAGTGTTCCATGCTTTGTATTAAAGAATGTGAAACTTCCCCCTGGTATTTGTACTGATGACATGTACATTAAATTTGTACTTTAAATTTACAGTGTCAGAACTCAGAATGTATACACCATATCTGTGTGTGTGTGTGTGTGTGTGTGATTGATGTGTATCTGTTGCATATAATAAAAAGTTACAGTTCATGGCTCATACTTCTTTAGAAAATCAGCATATCATTTCT
>SJYC01001313.1:0-17675 GCA_006408675.1 Madoqua kirkii | reverse complement strand
GGGGAGAGGAGGGTCACAAAGAGTTGGACATGACTGAGTGACTTTCACTTTCACTTGAGATCCTAGATGCTAAGACTGCCCTCTTCCAAAAGACCAGGATGAGGCTTGTGAAACAATTTAGCTGATGTAACAGTTTGCCTTCATAAGCAGATTCTAGGGCACTTGACATATGCTAAGCATTACTTGACTCTTTGGGAGACGTGACCAACTTCTTTCTCGCCAAACTGATGCTGTTGTGTTATATACAAGTTTTGGACGCCATCAAAGTATACTATGAGAGACGTAGCATTTGGTTACTTTTCGGGGTGTGATTTGAAGAGAAAAACAGAGTTACTTGGCGTGATGCATTACAAGCAGAAAGAGAAATCTCTCTTGCTTTCTCACTGTGTCCCTCACACATCAAGTTGATACTGTTGCACAGCTGGTTTTGAATTCCGTGGTTGCTGAGCATTTTCCCAAGTCCTTACTTACATTTTCAGCAGTCCATTGTTACACTGATAACAACTCAGGTGTCCCAGAAGCCACATAGCTGAACCACATCTTTCCAGCTTCCTGTTGGAAACATTGTTATCTGAAGTCTGTGTAATCCATCCCTTTTTCCATTTTTCTCACCCTAAAATCCTTGGAAACCTGGCACGGTTTCTGTCTCAAATTCAAAATAATCGCTGTTTTCCCTTTCTTAACGGACTGACATTTCTTTAATGGATCAGAGTTTTATTATTTCCACGCTTTTTATTATAAACCACAAAGGATGACTTCTACCAAAATCTCACACCACTTAAGTTTTTAACAGTCTACTCCTCGGAACCCTTTTCTGTTATTATAGATCATTTGCTCTGTAACTACTTGCATTTACCAGGAAAATAGGATGCAATTAGAATGATTGTTGAAAACCCATTTGCAAAACCTTTTTGTTTTAAAAGTACGGTGGTTAAGAGGCGCTATAAATTATGCTTTTTGTGTGAAAGCAGTGAGGAGTCACTGTGAATTTCAAGTGTGGTTCACGGAGAATAAGGGGAATATTCCAGAGAGGGCCAGCCTAAATGATGAATGATTAAAAGATACCTGCGATTTATTTTTCTAATATTTATTTATTTATGGGTGTGTCCCGTCTTAGTTAACAGCATGCAAGGTCTTTGGGTGCGGTGCACAGGCTCCTTATTGCAGTATATGGGTTCTCCCTTGCTGTGGCCTGTGGTCTCCAGAGCTTGGGGGTGGGGGGGGAGGGCGCTCTGTATAGTTTGTGGGATAGGGCCTGTCTCGTTGAGGCATCCGGGCTCAGTACTTGTAGAACATATGGGCTTATTAGCTCATCCACTGGATGGGGATCTTAGTTCCCCGACCAGGGACTGAACCTGCAACCCCCTGAACTGACTGCAAAGCAGATTCTCCACCAATGGAACCACCAGGGAAGTCCCAGGACGCTTGCCCCTTAGCCTTCACATGATGCATTTTTTTCCAGGGCTGAACTCCCCTCTCTGCTGCCAGTAACTCTGGACTTGGATGTTTGTGGAGAGAGGGCATTCACAGAGAGCTAACCATCCAGACAGTAAACAGACTCTGTTGACTTGGCAGTGATTTTGGCATAATGAGCATAAGGAAAATAGAGGATTATTTGGGGGGGGGGGAATCTAAGTACACATAGAGATATTTTCCCTTCTCTCTAAAGCATATATCTGTACACACATCTCCTCCTTCTTAAACTCCCCACCACTCCAGGTCATGAGAGAGCACTGAGCTTGAGTTCCCTGCGCTGCACAGCAACTTCCCACTAACTGTCTGTGTTACACGTGGTCGTGTCTCTGTCAGTGGTACTCTCTCTGGTCACCGCACGCTCCCTTTCCCACGTGATGTCCACAGGTTCTTTCTCTATGCCCAAGTCTGTCTTCCTGCCCTGCAAATAGGTTCCTGTGTACCATTTTTTCGAGACTCTGCATACATGCGTTGATATGATCCAGCAGTCCCACTACGGGGCATGTGCCTTGAGAAAACCATAATTTGAAATGATACATGCACCCCAGTGTCCACTGCAGCGCTGTTTACAATAACCGGGGCACGGAAGTGACCTGAGTGTCCATCAGCAGATGAAGGGATAAAGACATGGCCTATGTATGTTGCTGTTGTTGGGTTAGTCACTAAATCGTGTCCAGCTCTTTTGTGACCCCATAGGCTGCTGCCCACCAGGCTCCTCCGTCCATGGGATTCTCCGGGCAAGGATACTGGAGTGGGTTGCCATTCCCTTCTCCAGGGGATCTTCCCAACCCAGGGATGGAACCCAGGTCTCCCGCATCGATGGGCAGATTCTTAAACAGTGAGCCACCTGGGAAGCCCGTGGCACCTATATACAAGGAAATATTTCTCAGACATAAAGAGGAACAAAATTGTTTCATTTGCAGTGATGTGTAGTGATGCATAACTCTTGTTATACAGAGTGAAGTAAGTCAGAAAAAGACAAGTATTGGATGAAAGTGAACGTTGCTCAGTCATGTCTGCCCCTTTGCAACCCCCATGGGCTATACCATGGGATTCTCCAGGCCAGAATCCTGCAGTGGGTCGCTATTCCCTTCTCCAGGGGATCTTCCCAACCCAGGGATGGAACCCAGGTCTCCCGCATTACAGGTGGATTCTTTACCAGCTGAGCCACCAGGGAAGCCCAAGAATGCTAGACTGGGGAGCCTATCCCTTCTCCAGGGGATCTTCCCGACCCAGGAATTGAACCGGGGTCTCCTGTATTGCAGGCGGATTCTTTACCCCCTGAGCTATCAGGGAAGCCTAAGTACTGTATATTAGCACAAACACGTGGCATACAGAACAATGGTCCTGAAGTGCAGACTCTTTCCTCAGGAGGAACACGCTCCATCACGGGTTGAGCTGGGCCAGTCCCGCTGAGGCCGTCTCTATCGTGACTCTATCCAGCTACTGTCAGAGGGCCCTCAACCTCAAGCTGGCTTTGGGCACCCCTGTATTATTATATTATAGGTCGGTTAAAAGATATATCTGGATCAGTTAGGTTAAATCTAATGCCGTCACTAATTAAGCAGTCGTTTTACGCTAATAAAGAACATGGAGCTTTTTTCCTCCGAAGGTAATTTTCAGCTAATTCCTGGAGTTGTAGGACTGACTGCCAACTCCAGTGTTCTTGCCAGGACAATCCCATGGACCGAGGAGCCTGGAGGGCTACAGTCCACGGGGTTGCAGAGTCAGACACGACTGAAGGACTAACACTTTCTACTTTCAGTATTTAAATGAGACATGAAGCATATACCTGTGAAGGGCTTCCCTGATGGTGTAGACAGTAAAGAATCTGCCTGCAATGCAGGACACCCAGGTTCAATCCCTGGGTTGGGAAGATCCCCTGGAGGAGGGCATGGCAACCCACTCCAGTATCCTTGCCTGGAAAATCCCATGGACCGGGGAGCCTGGCGGGCTACAGTCCATGGGGTCACAAAGAGTTGGACACAACTGAGCAACTAGCACACACACGCACGCACACACACGCGTGAAGAACCAGACACTCCTGGACAGACCTGTAAGTTCGTCAGTTTTCGTTTGTTCATTGTTAACTTACTGACGTGTCAATCTCATAGGGAATCCCAAAGAACATTTTTCTTTGTTTATAACTTTAGTTTTTGGCTGTACTGGGTCTTTGTCGCTTTGCCAGGCTTTCTCTAGTTGCTGCAGTGAGGGCTACTCCCAATTGCAGTGGTTTCTCTTGCTGTGGTGCGTGGGCTCAGTTGCTCCCTGGCACGTGGGAATCTTCCGGGACCAGGGGTCGAATCCATGCCTCCTAGACTGCCCGGCAGATTCTTCACCACCGAGCCACCAGGCAAAGCCCACAAAGCATTTTCTTAATGTTGTCCCCAGTTTGAGTTCGAAAGCGTCAGCTCAGTCTACAAGTATGGATCCCCGTTTGCTCGGTGAATGTTGACCATCGGTGAGGAACTCCGGGAGGTGGTGATGGGCAGGGAGGCCTGGCGTGTTGCAATTTATGGGGTTGCAAAGATTCGGACACAACTGAGCGACTGAACTGACGTGAACTAGGAGTTACTAGGATTGCCTGACGCTGATGGCAATGACCCTTCTTTGGCACTGACGTTCTGAACCGAAGCACACAGCCTCTGCCCGGCCCAGCAGTGAGCTCATCGCGGTGGTCTCGCATGCACGCTGGTGTTTAAGTGGACCACTCACTTTGGTAACCTTTGCCATTAACTGAGACGGGCCAACCGCTGCCCTGATTTTTTTCCTCTTTCTCTCTCATGGGGCTAAGGAAAAATTATAAAAATTCATGGAAACACACGTATCCTTTTTGTGCAGTCCATGTGTGTAGGAGATGCGGGCTAACCTCATAACTTCAGAGGCTTCGTATGCCGGAAACTTGACTTTTTAGAGACACGCTGTGTTTGGAAAAGATGGTCCATGAAGTGAGCCGTCACCCTGGAGCCCGTAACTTGTGGTACGCTTTGAGTCCTGTCCTTGGCTGATGCCTCACGTTACCTCTGCAGGCTGGTGTTGGGGTTTGACACAAAGGCAAAAACAGCACCGAGGTTTTCCTTCACCTTCACGTAAAGCTATTACAAGCCTCGAAGACGTGACGGTGTTACTCTGGGTGAACCAGGCCCGGTCTCTGAAACGTGCGCCTTTGTGAGGCTGTGGGATGTTCACAAGCTGACCTTCTGCGGGTAACACACAAGCTCTGCTTTGTTGGGGTTCTCCTTTGATTCCCCCCTAATTTAGTTCTGGTTTATTTAACAGCTTTGTCAAACTGTGCTCTGTCTAGAGGTCTGCTTTCTTAGTTTACTGCCTCTCTCGATGCCCATAGCTCCCCTGATAGCTCAGTTGGTAAAGAATCTGCCTGCAATGAAGAAGACCCTGGTTCAATTCCTGGGCCGGGAAGATCCCCTTGGAGAAGGGATAGGCTACCCACTCCAGTATTCTTGGACTTTCCAGCTGCTAAAGAAGCTGCCTGCAGTGCAAAGACCTGGGTTTGATCCCTGGGTCGGGAAGATCCCCTGGAGAAGGGAAAGGCTCTCCACTCCAGGATTCTGGCCTGGAGACTTCTATGGGCCGTATAGACCACGGGATCGCAAAGAGTGGGACACGACTGAGCGACCTTCCCTTTCACGTTTCACTTTCCTGACGCCCAGCTGCGGCGGTTAGTTTGGACAGGGAAAGAGAAACGCTGCACTTGTTTTCCGGACAGAAAAATCCTGGGGAGCCATGGCCCTCAGCGGTCCAGGTGGCGTGACCCAGGGTTCATCTTCAGCGGGTGCTAACCTGGAATCAATTGCATTATCCGTTTGTTTCTTTTCAAGAAAGCTGATGACGCCACTGTTTCGGTATTTCCATGAACCTGTCAGTGTTTGAAATTTGTAAACCTCAGGATTTTCGAGGTGGACCGCTTTTCACAAAGTAATCACTCACATTTTGAAAACAGTGACTGCATGCCCTCATGTGATAGGAACCCGGATGCCTTCAGGACAGCTGTCTCTATGAGAGACGTTGCTGCTGCTGTAAGTGAGAGGCGTTACGTACTGACTAATTAATGACTCACTGAAACTCTGTATCTGGGCGCGCTTTCACACCTGGACTTGTGACAAGTCCTCCTATGAACACTCACCTCAGGTGATTTGCAGCTGCCGATCGCCAGCCTTCGTCGATTTTTCCATCACTCTGTTTTGAACTTTCTTTTTTTTGAAGGGTTGGGTTTCCGTGCCTTTGATTTCAGCAAAAGACTTGCTACGCTTTCAAGAAACACCCCCATATATTGCGGGATGCTACACACCGTAGCGTTTTGACATTTTTAATGACTCGTTTACATTTCAGATGATGAAGTTGTTTGAAACCAATAAAGAAAGATGGTAGTCATTTACATAATGAAAACCACACTGACGACAGATCTCTGTCCTCTGCTCCGGGGATGCCATCAGGAGGCTGGGGGAGCTCTCAAGACCAAGATCCCGGGAAGGGGCGACGGTGGGGGTCGGGCCCCGTCTGCACACAATTAACGGCCCAGAGGGTGCAGTTCCTCCCAATCAGGGCAGCCAGCCGGCCCTAATGCAGACCAGATGGATGCAGACCGTTTCTTCACGTGCAAATGGCACGATCGTTGCCCGTCAGAATGAAGGAGACGCTTAAGGGAAGGAATCTGAGGTGACAGTACCCTGACGCTCAGTCATGTGGTGTGGAGGCCCGTGGCAGTCAGGTGACCGTCATGACCAAGGCCTCAGAGCGTGCGGGTGTGGGGGCAGCGGTCCCCCCGCTGAGCTCAGGGTACTTCAGCGCTGGACCAGTTACTGGAGCTGCACTTACCCTAGAGGATTCTCCGTGCAGGGCCAAGGAGAAGGGCGGGTTTGCAGTCTCAGACTGTGCTCTGTGAGGTTAGGAAACTAATGAGCCATCTTCTGTCCCTTTAAAAAAAAAATGTATTTTTAATTAGGGGATCCTCACTTTGCAGTGTTGTGTTGGTTTTTGCCATTCTACAACAACAAGAATCAGCCCTAAGTGTGTGTGTGTGTGCACACACACACACATATAGCATATATATATACAGTACAACATATATATGTTTTATAAACATATATATATATATAAAGCACAGTCCATCCTAAAGAAAATCAGTCCTGAATAGTCATTGGAAGGCCTGATGCTGAAGCTGAAAATTCTAATTCTTTGGCCACCTGACGGGAAGAACTGACTCACTGGGAAAGACCCTGATGCTGGAAAAGATGGAAGGCAGGAGGAGAAGAGGATGACAGAGGATGATATGGCTGGATGGCATCACTGACTGGATGGACATGAGTTTGAGCAAGCTCCAGGAGTTGGTGATGGACAGGGAGGCCTGACGTGCTGCAGTCCATGGGGTCGCAAAGAGTCGGACACGACTGAGCAACTAACACTGAAACTTTCACCGTTTTCCTACGTTCCATATACGTGTGTTAATATACAATATTTATTTTCTTTCTGATTTACTTGTATAACAGGCTCTGTTTTTATCCATCTCACTAGAACTAGAGTCAAATTCATTTTTTATGGCTGAGTAGTATTCCACTGTGTATGTAACACAGCCTCTTTATCTGTCCATCTGTCAATGGACATCGCGGTTACTTCCATGGCTTACCCATTGTCATAAACAATAGCTGTGGCTACCTGTGGGGTACCTGTGTCTTTTTCAGTTGTAGTTTTCTGAGGGTATATGCCTGGTAATAGGATTGCTGGTTCGTATGGAAGGACTGATGTTGGCCTTCTGATCCTTTGGCCACCTGACATGAAGAACCGACTCACTGGAAAAGACCCTGATGCTGGGAAAGATTGAGGGTGGGAGGAGAAGGTGAGGACAGAGGATGAGATGGGTGGATGGCATCACCGACTCGATGGGCATGAGTTTGAGTAAGCTCCATTCCCACCCACAGTGCAGCAGGGTTCCCTTTCTCTCCACACCCTCTCCAGCATTCATTGTTTGTAGATTTTTCTGGTGTGTGCCTCGCCTTGCTCTGTTTAAATAGGAAGTAAAGGAACGTTTGAGTCCCAGGACCTTGCTGGTGGAGGGAGATGCGAGCTCCTTGAATAGATACGGTCCCAGAGGAGGTGGCAGTCAAAGCCGGCGATGAGCCGTCTCCTTCCTCTCTGAGACTCTCAAGCAGAGACTTTTACCCCTGTTGCCATGTCTTCCTCCTACTTCTTCCCTAGAAAAGAATAAAGAAGGGGGCTGCTCCTGCTTTTCCAGGCGCCTTCCTGAGAGAAGGATAGTGCAGCGGGCTAGGCCGTTTCTTCGGTGAACAGTTCCATACCCTTTGCTTCGGCAGAGTATTGCTTGTGGGGACATTGGCTGGGGGCTGGGGAGGGTGGAGGAGAACCCAGTTCTTGACACACACACCCCACCCCCGGAGCTTGAGCTTCGTAGGGAAGATAAGACATTCAGAGAGCTGGCTGTGGTCAGAGGGACTTGAATGTCTGTGTCGACGGTAGCAGAGGAAGGAATGGAGCATTTCTAGCTGGAGGCTGAGGGAAGGTGGCTGAGAAGGCGGTGGCATCCGGACTGAGCCTGGACGTATTCCAGAGTCTATGTCAGAAAACCGAAGGCAAGAGATTTCAGAGTGAAGGAGACCAGGTCACCGGACCATAGGAGTAGGGAGCGCCTGGCAGTGTGGTAGGGGGAAGCCGGGTGTTAATGGAGCATTTCTAGCTGGAGGCTGAGGGAAGGTGGCTGAGAAGGCGGTGGCATCCGGACTGAGCCTGGACGTATTCCAGAGTCTATGTCAGAAAACCGAAGGCAAGAGATTTCAGAGTGAAGGAGACCAGGTCACCGGACCATAGGAGTAGGGAGCGCCTGGCAGTGTGGTCGGGGGAAGCCGGGTGTCGAAGGCAGGTGGTGTATCATTTCTATTTAGTGGTCCCGTCTTGTCTAACTCTCTGCAGCTCCGTGGACTGTAGCCCACCAGGCTCCTCCGTCCATGGGATTCTCCAGGCAAGAATACTGGAGTTGATTGGCAGGGCGCACTCTGTGACTCTTGCTAAGACCCCACACAGCTGGAAATGAATAAGCACATAAGTAAATAGTTTTTTTTTTTCATGGACACCCGTGGCCGATTTCATGTCGATGTGTTGGCAGAAACCCCCACGATACTGTAATTAGCCTCCAATTAAATCAATTAGTTAAAAAAAAAATCATCAGTGAGCTTTTGAGCAGACACACACGTGCTGCGTTTAAATCACCCAGCTCCATCCAGATCAGTGAGGAATGACTTTAGAATTTCCCACCCTCAGAAGACCTCGGCGTGAATTCAGATCAAAATGAGAGGAGCTGGGATTTCAGCCACGCCGCTAGCCTGCGGCAGATCTCCTCTGGGCTTTGTAGCCTTCCCCCCGCGGAGACTGAAGAAACGGAGCCTTCCAAACTCAGCGTTTCAAAGGAGTCGTCAGCGCTCTAGGCGAACGCTCATCCTGTAGAATGGCCTAACGGGCAGCCGGTGTTCCCGGTTCACGTGGCACTGCACTCTGCCTAAATTCGGAGCGTTCCTTTGCTATTAGGAATCTGTTCCGAGTTCCCCTTTCCATCATGGCTGCTATTTTGAACCGTGGCTCTTACATCTTTGGGTTACCAGGCCACTTGCCCGCTCCATTGGGGGAAGAGAGAGAAACCAAAATGATGAGGTATGTTCTGATGAGCCACCCGTGAGGGACTGTTTTGGAAGCCAGGCACTCACCCGTGCTGAAACCCAAACATTATAAATTCATCTTTTTTGTCCCCCAGTTTTAAACAGCAAGTCCGTGGGGAGAGCCCCCGCAATCACTTGGAGAAATCCACGAGACCCGTGCTTCAGAAACCATTCCAGTATGCTTTGACCACATGAAAGCACCGGGCTTTATAATGTTTTCCTTAAAAGGAAGACTCTCTCCCACGGAGAGGAGAGGAAACTCAGGAACCGTGTCATAAGCACCCTGAGATATAGCAGCAGAGGCAGAGTGTGCTACGTGGAGAAGGACTCGAGACGCCGATGGGTTCCGTGTTAGGTTCCTATGTGCAGCTTGCTGTGTACATGTGTATTTCAGTCGAGTCCAACTCTTGCAACCCTGTGGACTGCAGCCCGCCAGGCTCCTCTGTGCGTGGGATTCTGCAGGCAAGAAGGCTGGAGTGGGTTGCCATGCCCCCTTCCATTGGATCCGCCCGACCTGGAGATCAAACCAGGGTATCCTGTCTCTCCCGCATGGCAGGCAGATTCTTTACCACTTGAGTCATCAGGGAAACCTGTTGATGCAACATATCCAGACCTAATTCCGCCTGTTCACTTACGCGTTAGAAAATGGGAATTCGATCAGCTTTTCATTACAAACCACACTGAACCCAGTTTGGGTTCAGAAGGACACCTGGCACATAGTAAATGTGAGGGATTTCTCTTCCCCTTACAGAAGGTTTCGTCTGCCCATCTGTCAGGTTTTAACTTCAGCGGGAGTGCTTTCTGACGCTGCCGTCTATACCGTTCTTGCACTTTTCCTTTTATTTGAAAGAATGCACAGAAAGAACTGATCTGAGGTTATGGCTTTCCCTGGTGGCTCAGACGGTAAAAACTCTGCCTGCAATGCAGGAAACCTAGGTTGGATCCCTGGTTCAGGAAGATCCCCCTGGAGAAGGGAATGACAACCCATTCCAGTATTCTTGCCGGGAGAATCCCATGGACGGAGAAGCTTGGTGGGCTACCATTCTTGGGGGTCACAAAGAGTCAGACACAGCTAAGTGACCAACACTCGAGGTTACTGGGGAGACAAAACCTTGTTCAGGATCAAGAATCAATTCAGACCCTATAAAACAGCAGGAACGTGAAACTGAACTTGGCATTATACGATTTCAGACTGAACCCCTGATAGGGAGACGCTGCTATTAAGAAAGGAAAGAGAGGGGCCTCTGTCATGAGATGAGCTTCTTCCCCTCTTCAGTTCCTCTTCGTCAGCGGTCACCGCCGTCCGCCTTGCACGCAGGCTGTTGTGACCGGCGTGGTTCTGTTCCAGGTGTCCCCCTGAAGCCCAGGAAGGAGCTGCGGTTCACGGAACTGCGGTCTGGGCAGCTGGAGGTAAAGTGGTCCTCGAAGTTCAACGTTTCCATTGAGCCCGTGATCTACGTGGTGCAGAGAAGGTGGAACTATGGGATTCATCCCAGCGAAGATGACGCCACGCACTGGCAGACCGTGGCACAGGTGAGTGCGTCATGGGCTCCGTTTGTCCGACTCTTTGCGGCCCCGCGGGCTGCAGCCTGCCAGGCTCCTCTGTCCATGGGATTCTCCAGGCAAGAATCCCAGGGTGTGTTGTCATTTCCTCCTCCAGGGGATCTTCTCGACGCAAGGATTGAACCTGGGCCTCCTGATGTCACCCTTGAGGTGACATCTCCTTCACCATACACAGAGAAGGTTAACGTGCTGTAGCTTCGTCAAAATAGCCTGAGCGTGCAAATCACTTAAAACCGCTGTGCACACCCCTCAGCTCCACCCCACATCCCGTGGGGTGAAAGATAGGAGAAGCTCCATGGGTGTGTATCCTAGCACCACAAGAAAGTGGGCTTCACGTGCTCACGATGCATGGTGAGTGAGTGCGTGAAGTCACTCAGTCATGTCTGACTCTTTGCGACCCCTGAGGACTGTAGCCTACCATGCTCCTCCATCCATGGGGTTTTCCAGGCAAGAATGCTACAGTAGGTTGCCATTGCCTTCTCCAAGAGATCTTCCCAACCCAGGGATTGAACCCAGGTCTCCCATAGTGTATGCAGAGGCTTTACCATCTGAGCCTCCAGAGAATTCAATGCATGGTGGAATTCTCCTTTTCAGAAGATCCGTGTACTAACTCATGCCTGTGCTGGGTCCCTGTTAGCACATCCGGGCTTCCTCTCATTGCAGCAAACGGGGGTTCCTCTTCACTGTGGTGTGAGGGCTTCTCATTGCAGTGCCTTCTAGAACACGGGCTCTAGAACTCAGGCTCAGAAGTTGTGGCCCACAGACTTCCTTGCTCCGAGCACTGTGGGCTCTCCCCAGAACAGGGATCCAAGTGGTGTCCCCTGCATTGCAAGGCAGGTTCTTAAAGCACTGGACCACCAGGGAAGCCATTTTCCGATGTGCGTTCCCAATCATTTCCTCTAAGAACTGCACTGAAGCCTTGAGATACAGGTAGAACCCCGCTAGACTGAGGGACACGCAACACCCATAGGACTTGCTAACCTGCCATGGGGTCGTCTTGACGTCCTCTCTCGTGTTGCTCCTGAAAGGTTGTTGATGCACCATGAAAGATGCTGGGATTCTTGGCCTCTGGAGGAGGAGAATTCAATCCAGGCCTCCGGAAGAGAATTCAATCCAGGGCCAGAGATGAGGTCTGATTGCTTGAGCTTTTGTGTCATAAAGTTTTATTAAAGTGTAAACGAGATGGAGAAGCATGTGACATAGACATCAGAAGTGGGGCAAAGGAGTGCCCCTCGCTAGTGTTAGCAATGGAGCTGCATACTTTTTAATTGCTTATTACCATGAATCGAAAGAATGTCTGGAGGTTGTAAAGGCCTTCCTAGACCCACTCCCATAATTCACATTTTAAGATAACAGGATCAGCCAGAAAGCTTTTTTTTCCAGAAACTGTCCTCGAGCAGGATACATTATTGTTACATAATCCTAAGGAATGTAGAGGGAAAAAAGTTTGTCCTTTCCTCCTCCTTGAGAATCCCAGACCCCCTTCTCTCCTTGGGGACCCCAGACTTCTTATCAACCCGCCTAGGAATTGACTCACTCTCTCTTTTAAGCGTTCATTCCGCACAGGACTTGAGTGGCTGAAAGAAGGATCCTGTCACCAAACTGCTTGGTGGGAAGCAGTGGGCAGATCTCACATCTTCCCTGAGCGCTTCCTTCTCCTTCCTCTTGCTCAACCCCCCAGCCAGTGGGGCCACCAGATGGCACCCCTTCTGGCAGTCATCTCCCCAGTGCTGAGGAAAGAATTAATGATCAGTATGAAGCTGCTTCCTGCTTTCCAACAAGTAAACATGCCTTCCCCCCACGTAGGTCTATAGGGAAATCTCTGCTGATGTGTGTAAGACTGTGTTTCTCCAAAGACGAGATTCCCTTGAGTTTTTCTTTTTTCTTTTTCAGTACATGTAAACTATAGTGCGATACCCAGGTGTTTGAAAGAAAAATGCAATCCCTTTTTCATCAGTAGTGTCTCAGAGAGGATAAACATGAGAGTCATTTAAAGACCTCTAAAGCAATGAGAAATGTGATGTTAAAACGATTTTTTTTTTAATTGGAGGATAACGTGCAATGTTGAGTTAGCTTCTGCCGTACGACAAAGTGAACCAGTCACATGTGTACAATATCCCTTCCACCTTGACCCTTCCACCCCCTTCTTCTGCCCCTCTAGGTCATCACAGAGAACCGGGCTGAGCTCCCTGTGTTACGCGGCAGGTTCCGCTAGCTTTCTGTTTCACATAGAAAGTCGTGCATATGGTCGGTGCTGTTAGTGAACATAGTCAGCACTACTTGCTGAATTTGTCCCACTCCCTCCTTCCCCTTCTGCATCCATTCTCTTCGTCTCTCTCTCTTTCTTCCCTGCAAATAGTTTCATCAGTACCCTTTTTTCAATTCCATATATATGCACTAATATTCGACATTTTCTTTTCTCTTTCTGCCTTATTCAACTCTGTAGAACAGGCTCTCGGTACTTCCGCCTCATTACAACTGACTCCGATTCACTCCTTTTTTATGGCTGAGTAATATTCCATTGCATATATGTACCACATCTAAAAGAAACATCTTCAATTAGGGGAGAAAAAGAACTGGTCAGAAATATTTAGGAATTTTATTCCATATCTCCCTTGTTAAACTCTTTTGCTTTAACAAAACATGAAGATGTTCAGAATACAGCCTGAAATTATGCTTGGTTTACATGCCATTCTCCCCTAAATGGTGCTACGGTATCGCTTGTAGAATTTACAGATTACCAATTTGAGCATTTATGAAAGTAACCAATGATAAGACTTTCCCATATTCTCTTTCTTGGAGAGAGGAAAGACCTTGCTCTATAATTTTTATTATTATTGCTGTGTTCACTGCATAATTCCACACGAAACGCTTCCTTTTTGTGTGTCTGCTAAGAACGCTGACTTCAGTTCCTGAAACTGAAGGCTGAAACTAGACAAAGAAGTCAGTGTTGTCTCAAATTCTGCCACATCAGGTAGATGGCCATGGGTGTCACCATCTTCCTTACAAAAAAATTATTTATTTTTTATTTCTTTATTTTAATTAGAGGCTAATCACTTTACACTATTGTGATTTTTGCCAGACGCTGACATTAATCAGGCACGTGTACCTGTGTTCCAGCCATTGTACATGTGTCCTGCATCCTGAACCCCCCTCCCACCCCTGTCCCCACCCTATCCCTCTGGGTCATCCCAGAGCATCAGCTTTGAGTGCCCTGCTTCATGCACCAAACTGCCCTGGTCATCTATTTCAGACAAGGTAATATACATGTTCCAGTGCTGTTCTCTCAAATCATCCCACCCTAACCTTCTGGGCATATGCACTGAGGAAACCAGAATTGAAAGAGACACAGGTACCCCAGTGTTTCCTGCAGCACTTGTTTGCAATAGCTAGGACATGGAAGCCACTCAGATGTCCCTCGACAGATCAATGGATAACGAAGTTGTGGTACACACACACAATGGAATGTTACTTAGCCAAATAAAAAAAAAAGAACACATTTGAGTCAGTTTGAATAAGGTGGATGAAACTGGAGCCTATTATCCAGAGTGAAGTAAGCGAGAAAGAGAAACACCAATACGGTCTATTAACGCATAGATATGGAATTTAGAAAGACGGTAATGACGAGCCTCTTTCTTTATTTTAATCGTGGAAGTGCTTAGCTTCTCTTGAATGTTGAAGTACACGGGGCAGTCCTTTCAGTAAGTTATCACGAGCTGAGATTTGGAAGGATTTCAGTTCCGTCCTGTTGCCCAGCTTCATGCACTGGGCTCAGCGGACACTGGGCCCAGATGACCCAGAGAACTGAGACATTTATCCCTTGGAGTTGGTAGCTTCCCGTGAATGATGTTGCATTCGTGATCTCCCAAGAAGGAGATTGAGCTCTGGGACCAGGGACCAGGCCTCATTGCTCAAGATCTTCTGTGTAGCAGAGTTTTATTGAAGTAAGAAAATAGAGAAAGCTTTGACACAGACACCAGAAGCGGGATGCAGGGTGCTCCCCTCCCTAGTGTGAGCAAGGGAGCTACATAGTTTTTAGTTACTAAAATAAATCAAAAGAATGTCTCAAGGTTGCAAAAATTTTATCAGACCCACTCCCACAATTTACATTTTAGGATAACAGGATTCAGTGACGTGAAGTTGCTCAGTCATGTCTGACTCTTTCAACCCCATGGACTGTAGCCTGCAAGGATTCTCCATGGGATTTTCCAGGCAAGAGTACTGGAGTGGGTTGCCATTTCCTTCTCCAGTGGATCTTCCCAACCCAGGGATTGAACCCAGGTCTCCTGCATTGTAGGCAGATGCTTAACTTTCTGAGCCAGCAGGGAAGTCCTTAGAACTTCAAGATAGAAAGATCCTACCACACCCACTCCCATAATATACATTCTAAGATATCAGAATTAGTCAGAAGATTTTCAGGAAGGAGAAACTGTCTTCAAGCAGGATATACTGTTGTTATATAATCCTTCAGTTCAGTTCAGTTCAGTCACTCAGTAGTGTCCAATTCTTTGTGACCCCATGGACTGTAGCACACCAGGCCTCCCTGTCCATCACCAACACACGGAGTTTACTCAAACTCATGTCCATTGAGTCAGTGATACCATCCAGCCATCTCATCCTATGTCATCCCTTTCTCCTCTCACCTTCAATCTTTCCCAGTATCAAGGTCTTTTCAAATGAGTCAGCTCTTTGCATCAGGTGGCCAAGGTATTGGAGTTTCAGCTTTAGCATCAGTCCTTCCAATGAATATTCAGGACTGACTTCCTTGAGGATGGACTGGTTGGATCTCCTTGCAGTCCAAGGAACTCTCAAGAGTCTTCTCCAACAGTAGAGTTCAAAAGCATCAATTTTTCAGTGCTCAGCTTTCTTTGTAGTCCAATTCTCACATCCATACAGGTCTACTGGAAAAAATATACATTCTAAGATATCAGAATTTGATCAAAATGTGGTCCAAGATATCAGAATGAGTCAGAAGCTTTCAGGAAGGAGAAACTGTCCTCAAGCAGGATACATTGTTGTTATATAATCCTTAGTACAGAGTTTAAACTGAGTTGTTTCTTGTGTAATCATCAGTTCCAGGCTTAAAGGAAAAAAAAATCAACAAATGTTTTATGTGACTAAGACTAAGGAGTCTAGAGAAAAAAAGATGTTTGCCCTTTCCTCCTCCGTGAGAATTCCAGATCCCTGTCTCCTCCTCGAGAACCCCAGATCCCTCTCTCTCTGGGGTCCCCTGGACTTCTTATCCACCTGCCTAGGAAGTGACTCTCTCAGGGTCATGGCTAAGTTCTCAGGTCTGCCCCAGGACACTGCTGAAAGTGGGCATATGGCCCTGACCTTGACAAAGGGGGGCAGTGACAATATGGTCAGGTTGTCTGAGATCTCGGGACATAACCTGAGGGACAGCAAGCCCTGTCGATGTGTCCTTGTGTCCAGCTTTCTTCTTTGCAACGTTTTATTGGACTAAGATATATTCATTCAGCCACTCCTCATGGCTCAGCAGTAAAGAACCCGCCTGCTAGTGCAGCAGACCCAGGTTCGATCCCTGGTTTGGGAAGATCCCCTGGAGAAGGACATGGCAACCCACTCCACTGTTCTTGCCTGGAGAATCCTGTGGACGGAGGAGCCTGGTGGGTTACAGGCTGTGGGGTCAGACATGAGTCAGACATGACTTAGTGGTTAAACCACCTCCACATAGAGATCCACCAGTCCATTCTAAAGGAAATCCGTCCTGGGTGTTCATTGGAAGGACTGATGCTGAAGCTGAAACTCCAGTCCTTTAGCCACCTCATGAGAAGAGTTGACTCACTGGATGCTGGCAGGGATTGGGGGCAGGAGGAGAAGGGGACGACAGAGGATGACATGGCTGGATGGCATCACTGACTCAATGGACATGAGTTTGAGTGTTGGTGATGATAGGGAGGCCTGGCGTGCTGCGATTCATGGGGTCACAAAGAGTCGGACACGACTGAGCGACTGAACTGAACTGAACATAGTAACACACCTCACCCTTCAGGAACACGCATCTATGCGCATCTTACATGATTTACTCAAACTGAAAAAGAAAGAAAGAAAAAGCCTTGAGTTGCAATATACTTGGGGAATTTAAGTGTGTGGGTTCACATACCTACTTCCAGAATTACATTTGGTGTTCAAGGAGGAGGCATTTTCCTTCTATCATGTACAGATGATTTCACGTTCTCTGTAATGTAATGATTGCTTCATGTATGTATTCATTCATGAAATGAAGTCTCAGTCCTGTCCAACTCTCTGCAGCCCCATGGACTGTAGCCCACTCTGTCCATGGGATTCTCCAAGCAAGAGTACTGAAGTGGGTTGCCATTCCCTTCTCCAGGGGATCTTCCGTACCCAGGGATCGAACCTGGGTCTCCCGCATTAACCAGGCAGATTCTTGACCATCTGAGCTACAGGGGAAGCCTGTTATTCATTCGTGTGTATACTTCATTAATGAAAACCCTCCAAAGCTATACGGAGTCATCAGAGGGAAACACTAGCCCATGCATTCATCATGAGACTTTGACTTCCACAGAGTTGTCCGAGTCTTTGGGAATAAATACCCGTGAGTGGCATGCAGCCGCTGGAACCTCCCCTGGGAACTCCCTGATCCTGATAGCCCTCCCTGGAACCCAGCAGGGTTGCCCATCCTCACCCAGGAGGGCAGGGGGAGGTCGGGACTGTGTTGAGTCCGAGTCGAGCGTGTGTTTACAAAGCATATGCAGCGGGCACATCGCGGTAACAGGCTTCTGTGCGCCTTTCCCCTCAGACCACGGACGAGCGGGTGCAGCTGACGGACGTCCGGCCCAGCAGGTGGTACCAGTTCCGCGTGGCGGCCGTGAACGCGCACGGGACCCGAGGCTTCACCGCCCCCAGCAAGCACTTCCGCTCCTCCAAAGGTCAGTGGTGCCTGCGGCCGGCCCGCCCACCCACCCCACGAAGTGG
>SJYC01001312.1:0-17079 GCA_006408675.1 Madoqua kirkii | reverse complement strand
GTGGGGGGCACAGCCATGGTGTCTCCAGGCTGGTAGGGGTGTGTGGCCAGCACGTGGCTTTGCTGTGCTGAGCGAGTGGGACCAGATGCCTCCGAAGGGGCCGCATGAATTCACGGCTGGGAGGATGCCTGGGTTTTGACCTCCGCAAGGCTCCGGAAACTGTCATCAGAGTGATGATTTTTTAGCTTGGCGTTCTCTAGAGCCAGCTTCCATTGCCTGGGGCTCTCCATCTCTGATGCATCAAGCACCGTTCCGTTTGAAGTGTTTTGGAGAGGAAGCCTTCGTGTCTGCCACAGAGACGATGCAGTTCTCTTGAAAACGGTGGCTCTCTTGAGTTTCAGCTCACCTCCTGTTTCACACCAGGGAGAATTTAAATCCGTCCTGAGTCACTGTATCATGGCCATCACTTTCTTCCCTTCTCCTTTCACTGCTGTTCTAAAACCTCTGTGAGTGTGATGAATACCCACTTCCGTTTGTGGGTGGTTTAGTCTACGATAGTGCAAGGACATGACTGGACCGGATAGTAAGAATAGCTCTGTGTTTATTTCTCCAGTTGTGTTGCGCGTTCTGAATTAATGATACGTCAGCCTGGCTAATCAGCAAGGTCCGTTTTCATGGAAGATTAGTGAGGTGGTTCACTGACTAATCAGCAGTCATCGTCCTCGATGCGAGGTCACTGACACTCGTTTCAGGCAGGCGATGTGATGTTCATGAGTAATGTGAGGCGTGTGACATCAGGCGTGTCTTTCAAGATGGGAAGGCTTGCACTCGCTGCTATCAATTGCAGATCCTTTCCATCTTGCATGTCTAGGTGGCTCAGGGGTAAAGGACCCGCCAGCTAATGCAGAAGATTCAGGTTCGATCCCTGGGTCAGAAAGATCCTCTGGAGGAGGAAATGGCAACCCAATGCCATATTCTTGCCTGGAGAATCCCATGGACAGAGGAGCCTAGTGGGCCGCAGTCCATGGGGTCGCACAAGTGCCAGACGTGGCTCAGCCCACACACCCTCTTATGTTTCAGCTGGTCTCTCAATATCTTGCTGGAATAATATTGCCACACCTTTACCGAGATAATCACAGCTCTCAAGTGGAAAATTTGCAGCCAAAACAGTTTAAGTATTTGGATGCCATTCCAGTGTTTATTGCAGACTTTTTTTTTTTAATTGCCTGCACTATGCCTTAGTTGTGACAGGTGGACCCTTCAGCCTTCACTGAAGCATGTGGGGTCCAGTTCCCTGACCAGAGATTGAACCCGGGTCCCCTGCACTGGCCGTGTGGAGTCTTAGCCACTGGAACACTGGGGAAGTCCCCTGTGTTGTAGATTTTTTTTAACTCTTTCTTTCAGGATTGGGAGCTTGTGTACACCCGTGGCTGATTCATGTCAGTGTATGGCAAAACCAATACAGTATTGTAAAGTAGAATAAAGTAAAAAAAAAGAAAAGAAAAGAAAAGAAAGGTATATCCCGCACACCCCACTCCCAGGTGAATACACTGAGCCAGCTGGAAAGAGAAATAACAAAAAGAGATGGGAGACCTTTCTCGAATGAGGACTGTCTCCCTGTGGTCCGATGATCGGGAGACGCCATGTGAATAAATAGTCAGTGGCGGGTCCAGAGGGGAGGATCCGAATGGGGCTCGGGAAGTCCCTGCCTGGACTTTCCCAGTTCACACGTGGTCCAGGCGTGTGTGATCATACATACCGTGTTCCCACTGGCCCCGTTGCCTGCTTGTGGCCTGGCACTCTCAGATCAACACGGCTTGTGCACACATGAGGCACAGCAGTGCCCAGCCTCTGCACGCACAGGACAAATCCTCTTTGGAGCTGGGTGGGACCTAGGCAGAGGTCCCGTAACCGTGGCTGCTAACCTCCAAAGAGGCATGCGTCCCGGGGAGACAGCAGGGCCACGTCGCCCCAGCCCTTCCTGCGTATCTGAGTACCGCTTGGGTCTCGGATTACCCTGTGTCTGTCAGTTGAAATGGGCTTTTGTTGAATGAAGGTGCACTGTTTGGGCAATCCCCACACTCACCATTAAATTTTTCTATTTCTTGGTTTGACAAATGTGCCCAGCATTCAGCATTACAGGGTACATGTCTGAAGCAAAAACACACGCCAGGAATTTGTGGTAGATTCCAGTGTCTTCACTGAAGATACAGGCCCGCTAAGCAGCTGAAGCTGATTCATCCAGGATGTGGCTAAGGGTAGTGGTCGTCGCTCAGTCACTAAGTCATGTCCAACTCTTTGCGACTCCATGGACTGCACCACGCCAGGCCTCCCTGTCCATCACCATCTCCTACTGTTTGCTCAAACTCATGTCCATTGCATTGGTGATGCCTTCCAACCATCTCATCCTCTGTCGTCCCCTTCTCCTCCTGCCTTCGATCTTTCCCAGCATCAGTGTCTTTTCTCATGAGTCAACCCCTCACACCAAGGGGCCAGAGTATTGAAGCTTCAGCTTCAGCATCAGTCCTTCCAATGAATAATCATGGTTGATTTCCTTTAGGATGGACTGGTTTGATCTCCTTGCTGTCCAAAAGGACTCTAAAGAGTCTTCTCCAGCACCACAATTTGAAAGCATCAATTCTTTAGGTTCCACATGTAAGTGACATTATGTGAAGCTTGTCTTCTGCAGCATGACCATCTAAAGATCTCTCTCTTTGTTGCAATTTGCACACTGGTTTTCTGTATAAATGCGGAGGTGGGTTTCTGTATGTAGCCATCAGCATTGTCGGGACACCTTGAGGTGCCTGCCTCCCAGGAGGTGATGGCCTTTCTGGGCATCCCGGGCAGGACAGAGCAAGGGCTCCTTTCTCATGGGGTTTCATGTCGGTGCGATAATAGACGTGCATTTCTCCAGGGGTGACAAGTGATTTCATTTGGCATTTTCTGCATCGTAGATGCTAGGTTGTTCCATCATTGTGCCTGTTTCTTTTTGCTCATGGCATTAATCATGAAAGGTTCAGAGAGGAAATCATACATCTTTCTTCTGAAATCCAACTGTTCCATCTTCCTTTGCCAAAAGCACTACATAGAGCTGTTAATAAAAGGAACAGTTTCCAAGGCTGCGTTTGGGTAGTCCTGCTAACTACTGAATATATCTTGCCCTGGAAGTCATGCACACTGTAAAAGGAGCTAACATGGCCTTCCTCTTCCACTCATCTGTGAGGGTGTGTTTGCTTCCTGCCCCGTGAGATGGGTTTCCGTAGACGACTGGGAAGGTTGTAAAGAGGGAGTGGATGAGGCAGAAAGAGAAGTGGGATGGGGGAAAATGCTCTCATTGAAGCCTCCAAGAAGCTCTCGTCTTGTGATGAGACTCTGGCCCTCTCATGCTATACTCCCCAACTAGTGAATGAAACTCTGCTCCTCAGTTTCCTCATCTGTAAAATGGGAACACGATGCCACCATTTCAAAAACAAACTACAGCCATATGCTCATAAGAAAGAAGCACCACTTAGGAGACTTGGGCTGGAGAGATCCCTTGGAGAAGAAAATGGCAGCCCACCTCAGTATTCTTGCCTGGAGAATCCCATGGACAGAGGAGCCTGGAGGGCTGCAGTCCACAGGGTTGCAAAGAACTGGACACAACTGAATGACTAACACTTTTATGTCCAGTTCCAAGAGACTAAATGGTGTCATGGCTTTAGAAAGACTGACTTGGGGGTGGCGCTCTGTGGCCCGTGGTCCATGTTTGGCCTGCTGCTTGTTCCTGCAAATAGAGTTTCATTAGCACAGAGCCACACTCAGCCGTTGCTATATTGTCAGGTCTTGTTGTTGTTCAGTCATTCAGTTTTGTCCAACTGTTTGCCACCCCATGGACTGCAGCACGCCAGGCTTCCCTGTCCTTCACTATTTCTTGGACTTTGCTCAAACTCATGTCCGTTGAGTCATGATGCCATCCAACCATCTCATTCTCCTGCCTTCCATCTTCCCCAGCATTGGGGTCTTTCTTAATGAGTCTATGGCTGCTCTTTTAAGAAAGCACTTTTTAGTTTGTATTGGGGTAGAGCTTATTAACAATATTGTGATAGTTTCAGCTAGATAGTGAAGAGACTCAGCCATACATGTACATGGATCCATTCTCCCCCAAACTCCCCTCCCATCCAGGCTGCCACATGACACTGAGCAGAGTTCCCTGTGCTGGACAGCAGGTCCTGCTTGGTTCTCCTTGTTAAACACAGCAGTGTGTCCATGTCCATCCCAGACTCCCTGACTACCCCTTCCCCCACCATTCCCTCTGGGAAACCATAAGGTTATTACAGAGTAATAAATGCGGACATGCCAGAGTGTGAGAGTCTCAGCCCCTCTGTCCCCCCTCCCTGTCTTTCTCACTGCTGACAGCCACCAGTTCCCTGAACGACCTCGGGCAGGTCACTTCACCTGTTCAACCCTATGGGTCAAAAGATTGAAAGATCCTTACCCGTTTAGGAAAGAAAAAGACCGAAGAAGTAGCTTATAGAATCCTTTGAGGTTTTATCATAATGTGGTGTCAACTATATACACATAATTGTTTTCCACAAACTTCCACCTGCATTTCAAAGTTTTCATAGAATCGAAACATTATGTAAACTGAAAGAAAAGATCTTGTACCTCTCAACAAAGTGAATATAGGAATGTTTGATCCCCATGTCAGGAAGATCCCTTGGAGAAGGGAATGGCTACCCACTCCGATATGCTTTTATTTTTGTTTATGTTTCATTTAGTTTGCTTTTACATTTGTTTGTATTTCTTTGGCCATGCGGGGTCTTCGTTCCAGCATGTGGCATCTTTAGCTGGGACGTGGGAGCTCTTAGTTGCGGCAGGTGGTACCCAGTTCCCCGAGTGGGGATTGAACGTGGGTCCCCTGCGTTGGGAACACAATGTAGAAAACCAGTTCACAAGGCCACGGATGGCTGCAGTGTGGGAATTTGTTGGGACTGATTGAAATCCTTCAGCTTAGACAGGTCGGACAGACTCTCATCTCAGGTCTTCTGTGACTAAACAGATAAACAAAAAGCTGGTTTACAGAGACTGATTGGGGCTGATAAACAGATCATCTCTGCTATTCCCTCTTGGCTCTGTAATTTTAAAGTGATTATTTGGGGGCAGGGGGGAGGAAGAGATTGGAGTGTTTTATCTTATTATGGGAATATGCCATCTTGCTATTCTCGGACAGACTCTCATCTCAGGTCTTCTGTGACTAAACAGATAAACAAAAAGCTGGTTTACAGAGACTGATTGGGGCTGATAAACAGATCATCTCTGCTATTCCCTCTTGGCTCTGTAATTTTAAAGTGATTATTTGGGGGCAGGGGGGAGGAAGAGATTGGAGTGTTTTATCTTCATTATGGGAATATGCCATCTTGCTATTCTGAATACTGAAATGGGCCTTATGTTTAAGAAAATGTGAAAGTGAAACAGTTAGCTGCTTAGTCATGTCCAGCTCTTTGCAACCCCATGGACTGTAGCCCACCAGGCTCCTCTGTCCATGGGACTCTCCCAGGCAAGAATACTGGAGTGGGTTAATTCCCTTCTCCAGGGGGATATTCCTTATCCAGGGATCGGATCCAGGTCTCCTGCATTGCAGGCAGATTCTTCACTCTTTGAGCCACCAGGGAAGAAAATTTGAGCCAAATACTATTAGTTTATTTAAAGGCATTATTTCCTAGAGCTGTTTCATCAGTCAGGTTGTTTCCTGTTTCACAAACTAGGTGATGTTACCCTGGACTATTGCAGTCACATGTAAGGCATGAGATATTTTTCCAGGGAGGTGAGTGATGATAGAATGAATGAAGAAGATTAAGGAAATGATGAAACACCACCAGTTGACTTTCCTAAACTGGGAATTTTCTTTAGAAATGCAGATGATTTTGCTCTTTCCTGTGAACTTTGGATTTCTGGAAGCATAGCCGTGTACTTTCAGCACATAGACATCCAGGTGCATCGTTGAAAACGTGAATGGCTGTGATTATCTTGACACGTTTTTTCTTTTGCTTTGAAGCAGTGATGAGCTGGAAGACTAGCTTCCTCTGAGAAGGGTCTGCATTGACCTGGCGTAGGTTCAGGAGTGAGTCATGACACAGATTTGGTTCTAGGGGCTTCAGAGAACACGAAGGCAGGAGGAGACTGTGGCAATATTCTACCAGAGAGAGGAGGAGAACACATATAATGGAGTTGGATAGCGAGACATCTGGTCGACCCGCAGTAGGTGAACTGGGGGGAGGCGTTGAGGCTCAGCAACCATTGGAAGAGCCTCAGTAGCTCCTGGTTTCATCTCCAAGAAGTAACCTGGGCAGCAGCATGGCCAGAGCAGCGGGAGGAGCAGTCCCAAGCAGACTTGGGACGTTACGTGTGGCAGGAATGCACAGGGCTTTGGGGAGACGGCCAGCTCTTTGGGGAGGGGTGGGCAGTGAGAGCTTCTGAAGTCATGTCATGAAGAATCACCAGCTGGCACTTCCCTGGTGGTCCAGTAGCTAAGACTTTGTGTTCCCAATGCAGGGGACCCAGGTTCAATCCCCGCTCGGGGAACTGGGTACCACCTGCCACAACTAAGAGCTCCCACGTCCCAGCTAAAGATGCCACATGCTGGAACAAAGACCCAGCATGGCCAAAGAAATACAAATGAATTTAAAAGCAAACTAAATGAAACATAAACAAAAATAAAAGCATACTGGAGTGGGTAGCCATTCCCTCCTCCAGAGGATCTTCCCGACATGGGGATCGAACCCAGGTCTCCCACATTGCAGGTGGATTCTTTAGTGTCTGAGCTACCAAGGAAGCCCAAGAATACTGGAGTGGGTAAGCCTATCCCTTCTTCAGGGGATCTTCCCAACCCAGGAATTGAACCGGAGTCTCCTGCATTGCAAGTAGATTCTTTACCAGCTGAGCCACCAGGGAAACCAAATAAAATAAAAAAAAAAAAAAAAGATTCACCAGCTGCCATACTGAGAAAGACTCAGACAGGCCTTGCCAATAATCAGGGAGAGAGGAAGGTGAAATGGGCCCCGGGGTGTTATTCTGGTAGAGACAGCGGGATTCCAGATAGACTCTGTAGTATTGATATTCCCACGGGAGCTGTTCAGTGAGAGGTCAGAAAGGATACAGCCTCGAAGTTTGGGGAAGGAGCCGTGGGAAGGAGGATTGTGCATTTCCTGAGATGGGGTGTCTGTTGTGGGGAGTAGGGGCTGGAGGGGCCAAGACTGGCAGAGTCTCCCAACTGGCTCAGTGGTAAAGAATCTGTCTGCCCAGGCAGGAGACACATGTTTGATTCCCGGGTCAGGAAGATTGCCCCGGAGAAAGAAGTAGCAGCCCACTCCAGTAGTCTTGCCTGGAGAATCCCATGGACAGAGGAGCCTGGCGGGCTACAGTCCGTGCTCTTGCAGAGAGTCAGACATGGCTGAGTGAGTAAACAACAACAACAGTTATCTTATATAAAACATATTTCACATGAATATATTTCTGGGCCTTCCCAGGACTCACTGAAACAACATTAGCTCAGCACACGTCTTGGGCATTCCCAGAGGGTTCCTAATGTTGATTGTTTGAGAACGACTTGGTAAAAAAAAAATCATACAATGTGCTTTGGATTAGTTATTAGCCTAGAAAAGCAATTACAAAATTGGAAGAAAAAAAAAAACAAAACCCACAAACCTCCAGAACTTAGCTATCATATAGGAAAGCAACAGGTTTAAGAAAACAGTAATTCATGTTTTCATCTTTCCAAAAATGCAAAGCATCCTGAGGATAAAAACACGGGTATTTTCGCCCAGTTTTCTTCATGTATATCGAGCTTGCGTCTTTGCTCCTCTGATGCAGATGGTGTTAGAACTATTGGGCAGGCGTCTTGAAGCAAAACCATCTATAAGTCCTTTGTGGTGAGCGGCGTTGATATCTGCTCAATTTCTGGGCTTCCCAGGTGGCGCTAGTGGTAAAGAACCCACCTGTCAATGCAGGAGACATGTAAGTGACTCGGGTTTGATCCCTGAATCTGGAAGATCCCCTGGAGAAGGAAAAGGCTACCCACTCCAGTATCCTTGCCTGGAGAATCCCATGGCCAGAGGAGCCTGGCGGGCTACAGTCCATGGGGTCACAGTCAACATGACTGAAGCGACTGAACATGCACACATATGTGGCAAAAAATGAGAGAAAGCTCCCCCAGTTTCACACATGCTTAGTCATTCTCATATACATATATCGAATGGAGATTTGTCAGGCTCGGGGAGAGTCGTTCCAGGACCTGGTCTCTCTCGACAGCTGAGAAGGTCCGAGTTTATGTAACAAACGAGAAACGGTGAAATGACAAACACGTTAGCCGTCTGTCATCCCATTCATAATGCGGATTAAAAAAAAAGGTCTGTTTTTGCTGATGTCTCCATGTGGCTCTTAACTTTGGACTCAAGGATGTTCAGCTCCAGGTCCACTCAGATGAACACTTATTTGTATGAGCTGGCCCTGGATTTCTGTTTTCTCTTTTCAGAATTTTCAAAGGTATTTCACCATTGCTGATGTGGTTAATGTCATGTAAATGGAATTTGACTGTGTGTTACAGAGTTTTATCAGTTTCAGTACAGTGAAAATTTTGCAGGGTTGTAGTGCTATGAAACTGCCTAGATTGCAAACATGGTCGAAATGCACGTGTCTTTCCATTCTGAGGACGGCCCTGGTGGCTCAGCTGATAAAGAATCCTCCTACAATGCAGGAGACCCCGGTTCAATCCCTGTGTTTGGAAGAGCCCCCGGAGAAGGGCAAGGCTACCCACTCTGGCCTGCAGAATATGGGGTTACAAAGAGTCAGACACAACTGAGCGATTTTCACTTTCCCTACTGTTCTGTAGACTATTTCAATTTGAGGCTTAAAAAGCGGCTCTTAATGCTGGGAAAGATTGAAGGCAGGAGGAGAAGGGGACCACAGAGGATGAGATGGCTGGATGGCATCATCGACTCGATGGACATGAGTTTGGGTAGACTCCGGGAGTTGGTGATGGACAGGGAGGCCTCGCGTGCTGCAGTCCGTGGTGTCACAAAGAGCTGGACACGACTGAGCCACTGAACTGAACTGAAGTGCTTGTTCTCAAGTATCCTGCATATAAAGGGCAGTGTTCCTGCGTTGGCCCTGCAGTCGTCACATGTGCAGAAATGGCGGTTCCATGGTTGTTCAGTTGCTCAGCCGTGTCCGACTCTCCGCGACCCCACAGATGGCAGCACACTAGGCTCCCTTGTCCTTTGCCATCTCCTGGAGTTTGCTCAGACTCCTGTCCATGGAGTCGATGGTGCGTTTGGGGTCATCCCCGAAACTGAACTCTGTCTCCTGCGATTTCAGATCCGTCTGCACCCCCGGCCCCAGCCAACCTCCGGCTGGCAAACTCCACCGTCCACAGTGATGGAAGCGTGGCCGTCACCATCGCGTGGGATGTCCCCGAGGAACCTGACATCCCGGTGCACCACTACAAAGTCTTCTGGAGCTGGACGGTCAGCGGCAAGTCCCTTGTGCCGACCAAGAAGAAGAGGAGGAAGACCACGGATGGGGTGAGTGCCCATTCCGAGGAGGGGGCCTGGTGTCTCTTAGGGGCGTTGAAAACAAGGCGCCTGGTTTAAGAGCAGCCTCCGGTGAGCCCAGAAGAGCAGTGGATGAGGGATGAATTCCCATCGCTTCCCTCCGACCAAGGAGGGTCAGCGATCAGAGGAGCACACCGGCCTATCAGCCTCGGACATTTCAGGTTGAGAACGCTTGAATGTCGTCTGTTGATTTACTCGTATCCAAAGGGCCAGCACAAACTCTAGAAATCAAAGGGACTGGAATGATGTGCGTCTTACCTGTCTCGGTTCAGTCGCTCAATCATGTCCAGCTATTTGCATCCCCATGAATTGCAGCGTGCCAGGCCTCCCTGTCCATCACCAACTCTCATGTACATCAAGTCGGTGATGCCATCCAGCCATCTCATCCTCTGTCATCCCCTTCTCCTCCTGCCCCCAATCCCTCCCAGCATCAGGGTCTTTTCCAATGAGTCAACTCTTTACATGAGGTGGCCAAAGTATTGGAGTTTCAGCTTCAGCATCAGTCCTTCCAATGAACACCCAGGACTGATCTCCTTTAGGATGGACCGGTTGGATCTCCTTGCAGTTCATGGGACTTGCAAGAGTCTTCTCCAACACCACAGTTCAAAAACACCAATTCTTTGGCGCTCAACTTTCTTCATAGTCCAACTCTCACATCCATACATGACCACTGGAAAAACCATAGCCTTGACTAGACGGACTTTTGTTGGCAAAGTAACGTCTCTGCTTTTTAATATGCTATGTCTAGCCACTGAAAATGGTACACTTCAAAATGTCCTTGACATTGAGGTTTGCTTTTTTTTTTAAGCAATTCTTCTGAAGTGGGGAGTTAAAGTTTGTAACTTTTCTGTTGTGTATTGCAAGGTGCTCCCATCTGTAACGTCATTGCTGGAACTGCACACAGTTTACAAGGTGCACGTTTGACAATATATGTTTCTTATGGATTAAAACTACATGGGATGGCCTATTGTCCACATACCAAGAAATAAAATCTTCACCGAAACATTTCATGCAATGAGATCTCCATAACACTGAACATTCTGCATTGTGTGACATGCTTAATGTATTAAAAAACATGTCCTTTTATCACACACTTTTTTATCTTGTTATAAAACGTAAATGAACAACTTCCTCTCTAATTTATAAGGTTGAATTCCACAAATTAATGTAGAAAAAAGCTTTAGAAAGACAGCAACAACTTTTTTTTAATGAACATTCCAGTATCTGTGCCATTGAGGATGGTAAAACTTGTCTCTACCAGTCCACATCACTGATATCCAGCTGTGATGCTCTTTTCTTTGTGAGAAACTTTCTGACAGTTTCAGGTTTTATTTCGTACAACTCTGCAACAAGTGATCACTGATGATGTGTGCTCATCTCATAGAAAGTGCTGAAAGGGATAAAGGTGGGAGATCACAGAAATGGAAATCAGACTGTGACATGATAAAATAAATGCACGTATAGTGTCCGCATAGTGTATATGTAGTGCATGTGGTATCAGGTGGCCCCAGACTACAAGGAGATTCTGTGTGTGTGTGTGTCCTGCATCATTTGCAGAGTGTGTGTGTTTCCTCACCATTGCAGGGTATGCCTGTGTATTCTCTGCCATTGCAGGATGTGTGTGTGTGTGTGGATGCTGTGCCATTTGCAAGATGTATGTGTCTGTCTCTGTGTCTGCATATCCTGTGACACTGGAGCGGGGTGTGTGTATCCTGTATCACTTGCAGGATATGTGTGTGTGTGTGTGTGTGTGTGTGTGTGTGTGTGTGTGTGAATCTTGTGCCTTTTGCATGATTTTCTGTGTGTGTATGTTAGTGCCATTTGCAAGATGTGTGTCTGTGTGTATTTTGTGCTATTTGCTATGTGTGTATGTGTGTGTGTGTGTCTTCAGCCATTTGCAGGATGTGTGTGTGTGTTTGTATATTCCATGCCACTTGTAGGATATATGTGTGTGTGTGTGTGTATTTTATTCCAGCTTTAGTGTTGTGTATGTGTTTGAATCATGTACTGCTGGCAGGATGTGTTTGTGTGTGTGTATCCTGTGCCTTTTGCAGGATGTGTATTTGTGTGCATGTATCCTGTGTCTTTTGCAGGATGGGCGTGTGTATTTGTGTGTGTATTCTGTGCAGTTTGCAGGGTGTGTGTGTGAATGTGTATTTTGTGCCAGGTCTAGGATTGTGTGTGTGTTTGAATCGTGTGCTATTTGAAGGATGTGTGTGTGGGTGTGTGTGTCCTGTGTGATTTGCAGGGTGTGTGTGTGTTTGTGTGTGTGTCCTCTTCCATTTGCTATATGTGTTCCTCCTCAGGGAATTGAACCTGGGCCCCATCACTGAAAGCACCAAATCCTAACCAGTGCACAACCACGGAGCTGCCCGTGTACTATCTTTTGACAGATGTTTGAATTCTAAGACCACAAGCTTATTTCTCTTAATTCCCAGTTCTTGTAAGGGACCTTATTATCATACCTGCAAGCCATAAAAACATGCTTTAAAAAGCATTCTGTCAAGCTGATTTTTCTTAACAACTTTCGGAGGGAATTTTCTCGTAGAAGACGGAGCATCCATATCGGGGAAATACAGGGCATGTCGGTTTGCAGGGTCTCTACAGGTGTGTGCTGACGTGACCCTCTGCTAGTCTGTCATAGAGGGCTCTCGTTTACTCGGTGAGCTGCCGTCCAGGCGGGACTGAGGGACACACACAGACACACATATCCTGCCAATGGCACATGATTTCCACACACACACAGCCCTCGAACTGACACAAAATACACACTCACACACATACCCTGCAAATTGCACAGGACACACACACACACACACCCATCCTGCAAAAGGCACAGAATACACACACACATAAACACATCCTGCCAGTGGTGCACAATTCAAACTCACATACAATCCTACAACTGTGTGTTCTAGGAGTGAGCTATTCATCCTCACGTGACTGCAGAGCATCCAATAATGGGATTAGTGACAGTTTCAAAACACAGAAAAGAATGCTTTTGCGTGACGTTTATTTGGCTTTGCTAAAGATGTGAAAGGTTCCATGCTGTTAGTCCGGGAGGAGGTCAGGTGGGAGCTGGCGGGCTCCCCGAGGACCGGGGACCCCTGGCGGGAGGCTCAGGGTCCGGGCGGCTTCTGACGCAGTCTCGTCTCCCCTCCGCCTGCAGTCTCAGAACTCGGTGACCCTGGAGCCGCTGCAGCCGGGCTGTGAGTACACCGTGGAGCTGCAAGCCATCACCTACTGGGGCCAGACGCGCCTCAAGAGCGCCAAGGTGTCCCTGCGGTTCACATCTGCGCACGCCGCCCACAACAGTGAGTGTGCACGGCTCCTTTCCCTCACTTCCTGCCTTCACCGGGCAGGTCTTCCTACTGGCACACGTGTGACGGTGTCCTGTGAACCAGCACGTGTGCACGTGTGACCTTGGCGTCTTCCTCACGGTCTTTGTCTAGTCCACGTGCAGTGTTTTGGCATCGTAATGGACACTTCAGAGGAAAAGGTGCCTCATCCGAGCATCTGATATTGACATGATTCGGGGTCCTTATTCTAATGGAAACCTTGGAAAAGGTGTCTCATCCTAGCAGATGCTAATATTGACATGATTCAGGGTCCTTATTCTAATGGAAAGTTTAGAGGAAAAGGTGTCTCATTCTAGCAGATGCTCATAGTGACATGATTCGGGGTCCTTCTTGTAATAGAAACTTTAGAAGGAAAAGTGTCTCATCCTAGCATCTGATATTGACATGATCCGGGGTCCTTCTTGTAGAAACTTCAGAAGGAAAGGCGTCTCATCCTAGCAGATGCTAATATTGACATGATTCAGGGTCCTTATTCTAATGGAAAGTTTAGAGGAAAAGGTGTCTCATCCTAGCAGATGCTAATATCGACATGATTTGGGGTCCTTATTCTAATGGAAACTTCAGCAGAAACAGTCTCATCCTAGCATCTGATATTGACATGACTCAGGGTCCTTATTCTAATGGAAACTTCAGCAGAAAAGGTGTCCCTTTCTAGCAGATGCCAATATCAACATGATTCAGGGTCCTTATTCTAACGGAAACTTTGGAAAAGGTGTCTCATCCTAGCAGATGCTAATATTGACATGATTCAGAGTCCTGATTCTAATGGAAACTTCAGAAGGAAAGGTGTCTCATCCTAGCATCTGATATTGACATGATTCAGGGTTCTTCTTGTAATAGAAACTTCAGAAGGAAAGGTCTCTCATCCTAGCTGATGCCAATAGTTACATGATTCAGGGTCTTTATGCAAATGTGTCCTTATTTTATATATATATATTTTTAATGTGTCTGTGCTGGGTCTTCGCAGCTGTGTGGGGGATTTTCTCTAGCAGCGGCAAGCGGGGACAACTTTCTAGTTATGGCGCCCAGGCTTCTCACTGAGCTGGCTCCTTGTTGCAGACCACGGGTTCTAGGACACATGGGCTCACTAGCTGTGGTACACAGGGTCACTAGCTTTGGTACACAGGCTCAGCTGCCCCATGACGCATGGGATCTTCCCGGACCGGGAAGCGAACCCGTGTCTCCTGCCTTGGCAGGTGGATTCTTTACCACTGAGCCACCAGGGAGGCCCTGCCTTGGAGTTTTCTCTACGACTTTTATCTGTTTCATAGATACCTGTGATGTCACAGTGGAAACTTAAGAAGGTGTCTCATTCCAGCAAACGCTTGTGTCCACACGATCGGGTCCTCACACATGTGCACGAATCTTTGAGGAGGATCCTCATAGCTAAACTCTCAGAAACTGTTAATTCCCTCTTCAAATGCAACATGCATTTGAGGCTTTCAACCCTTTTTTGGTGGGCTTCACACACTGGTCACAATTCGTGGATAAGGCTACCCAATACCGCACTTGGCACAGTGACCACGTCAGCCCACGCCCACGTCCTAGGTGCCGGTGTTACCAGGCTCATCTATGACCGTGAACTTAGCACAGCGAGAGGAAGGGCATACGAGACCCTCGTCTCTGAGCCAGATATTGGGTGCTGTGGTGTTGCTGGCTTTTGCCGACTGGGTAGTGGCGGGTGGGGCTATGGGGAGCCTCCTGGGGCCGCGCTGATGGAAGGCCAGCCCGGGAGAAGCCACAGGCATCTCTGCAAGTGTTCCTGCCCCAGGCCCACGAGGTCTGCCTTTCGTCATGGCTCCGGGCCTGGGTCCGACCAGGGCGGTGTGACAGGCATCTAGAATTTAGGGAAGAGTAGGTTGAAGTGGAAACTCCAAAACTTTGGCCACCTGATGCAAAGAGCTGACTCATTTGAAAAGACCCTGATGCTGGGAAAGGTTGAGGACGGGAGGAGAAGGAGACGACAGAGGATGAGATGGTTGGATGGCATCACCGACTCAATGGACATGGGTTTGGGTGGACTCCGGGAGTTGGTGATGGGCAGGGAGGCCTGGCGTGCCGTGGTTCATGGGGTCTCAAAGAGCTGGACAGGACTGAGCAACTGAACTAAACTGAACTGAGGCTGGCTCCTCCTGAGTTAGATGCAAGGATTGTCCCAAACCATGTTCCTTGAGCTTGTGTGCACGCTCAGTCGTGTCCAACTCTGTGAACCCCCATGGACTCTGTCCGTGGGATTCTCCAGGCAAGAATACTGGCGTGCATTGCCATTTCCTTCTCCAGGGGATCTTCCTGACCCAGGGATGGAACCTGTGTCTCCTGCATTGGCAGGGGGGTGCTTTAACCACTGACTTTAACCACTTGGGAAGCCCTAATTATCTTGTACCACCTGGAGGATAATGGAGTCCAAAGGAGCAGGTTCACTTGAAACAGTGTTTTTCAAAAGAGTTCTTGAAACAGAGCTTCCTCCCTATTTCAGAAACGGGTTCCTTGGGAGATTAGATGGATTCGAAAAGTCCACTATTTCTTTGTCATTCTGGGTACAGTACAACTTCTCTGTAAACATTTCTGAACAGTTAATAGCTTCATTGATTTTTTAAAAGAAGTTTTTTATTGAAGTGTAGTTGCTTGACAACGTTGTGGTCATTTTCTGCTGTACAGCAAAGTGATTTCAGTTATGTATATATGTACATTTTACAAAGTATATTCTTTTTCCATGATGGTTTATCACAGCATATTGAATATAGTTCCCTGTGATACGACCTTGTTGCTTATCCATTCTCTATATCAAAGCTCACATCTGCTAACCCCAGCTTCCCACTGCATCCATCCCTCCCCATCGCTGGCCTCTTTGGTCATCACCAGTCTGTTCTCAGTGTTGGTGAATCTGTTTCTGTTTCATAGGTCAGTTCATTGGTGCCATATTTTAGATTCCACAAGCAATATCATACTTGTGTATTCGTCTTTGTCAGACTTAATTCGCTTCGTAGGATAATTGCTAGGCCCATCCATGTCACTGCACATGCCGTTGTTTGATTCTTTTCCATAGCTGAGTAATATTCCATCGTCTCTACGTACCACATCTTCTTTACCCAGCCCTCTGTTGGTGGGCCTTGGGGTTGTTTCGCATGTGTTGGCTGTTGTAAATAGAGCTACAGTGAACGTAGAGGTGTGTCTCCCTTTATGGATTACAATTTTGTCTGGATACACGCCCAGAAATGGGGTAGCTGGGTCATACAGTAGTTCTATTTTTAATTTCCTTAGGAACTTTCATGCTGTTTTCCATAGTGGCTGTACCCACCATTCATTAATTTCTTTAAATGCAACCCTACATTCATTCATCCAGGATTCTTGGGCTTCCCTGGTGGCTCAGCTGGTAAAGAATCCGCCTGCAATGTGGGAGACGTGGGTTTGATTCCTGGGTTGGGAGGATCCCCTGAAGAAGGGAAAGGCTCCCCGCTGGAGAATTCCATGGACTGTATAGCCCATGGGGTCGCAAAGAGTCGGACACGACTGAGTGACTTTCACACTTTAATTCACTCATCAAACTGTGTCTAACTATGGGAATAGTCACTATATCATGCTATCATAGACTGCACTAGAGTATAAACAAATATGTCATATACAAAGGAAAACGTATATATATATATATGAGTATATGCACTATATAGACTATGTATATGTGTACATCATATCGTCTATGCACTATATAGACTATGTATGTGTGTACATCATATCGTCTTTATGTACTATGTGTTTTCATGTATTCTGTGTAACACTATGTCTTCATGTACTAACATGAACTCACGCGCACGTTACCGCGTTAGACACACTTGATGTCGGCCTTCCGGGAGCCCAGTGTGGAGTCTGTAAACGGGTGGCCAGGATAACAGAGAGACTAGCCCATGGCGCAGAGAGCTGCAGGGGAATCGTGGAGGCAGACAGACTGACGTGGCGGTAGGCACTGAGCCTGCCAGCCTCTCCTGGGGCCCGCAGAGCACCGGGCATCACACCTCACGCGTGCAGCGCTGGAACAGAGCGCTGTGTGTGCACAGAACCAGCGTGGAGGTGGGGGGGTGGGGAATGAAGCAGGGGGAGGCATGTCCCCCCTTGGAGATCACAGTCAGTCCCATGGGTGTCCTGCCGTCCGTATCACCCTGGCTCCCCCAACCCGCCGCCCCCCCCCCCCCCCCCCG